>JAKOGI010002079.1:0-132500 GCA_029747015.1 Carnegiea gigantea
ATATATATATATATATATAGATATATATATATATATATATATTGGTTTCTCTCTTTTTTTATTCCCTTTTTTTATTATTTTTTTCTCCCACTTTATAACAACTAAGATTAATAAAAATCAAAACTATAAAAAGAAAAGAGAAAGAAAGCTTACGTTGCCTTCTAAGAAGCGCTCTTTTAAGGTCAAGAGCTTGATCCTTGTTCTAGGCTTGGTCCGGATCAGCCTCATCACGAACCACAAAGTCGAACTTCTTTAGTTGAAGGTATCATCTTAATAATTCTGGCTGCAGGTCCTTCATCTTCATAACTTGGTCCCACAACACACCATCTATGTACAAAACAAATCACACTCTTGGCCCATCAGACGGGCTATCGTTTCCTTGCTCAACCCCTACATCAAAATCGGTATTAAAACCTTCCAAAGGGGTCATAGAGTGAACAACCTGTGCAAACCTGCAGTACTCACTTATCGAAGAATCATTAGAAATAGAGGCCTCAATCTCAGGCTTCTTAGCTGACATAAGAGCAGAAAATTCCACCCTAACATACCCTTGGTCAGGGTCCTCATATGGAATCCATTCAAAATCAGGAGGATCTTCATCATTCAAAACATCCTCCACATCAATCTCAGGGGAAAGGGGTAATGCATCCCATATAGAAGAATGAGGAGAAACCGCATCTTCTATCCTATGACTAAACACAGTAAATCTCCCCTCTACCTCAAAAGAAATACGGCCCTCCCTCACATCAATATGGTAACCAGCTGTTGCCAAAATGGGCCTACCTAGAATAATTTGGGCATTATTAGTTTCAGTCATATCGACTATAATGAAGTCTTCTAATACCCAAATGTCTCCTATATTGATAGGTACATCATCCAGCCTGCCTATAGGTTGTGTCACAAAACCATAAGCCAACTGTAGTGAAACGGGGGTGGCTAGTAACGGTCCTAGGTACAACTTATGAAACAAAGAGTAGGGCATTATTCTGACACTTGCACCTAAATCACATAGACCTCTGTCAATCCCCACTTTTGCCGTAATGCATGGAATAGAAAAACTACTTGGGTTAGGAAGCTTAGGGGGAAAAATGATGGGGATCTCAATAGAGTAATTCTCCACAAATGTGGCAGTCTTGCCACTATAGTTATTCTCCTTACTATCAGCTATAGTTATCTCTCTACCCTCTTCTATTGGTCCTTCTATAGAGTCGGTTAAGTTCCCTTCATCCTCTTTTATTATGACATAGTTACAATTCTCACAAAGGTTGGGTTCAGGCTTACTGGGAAGTTTATTTGGGGGCGTAGATGAAAAAGCAACTTTTTGGGCAATTTGGCCCTCTAACATCCTATTATAAGTTGTAAGCACATCAACCTTTAAGGCTAATTGCTTAATGTACTCTTCTTGTTTCCGTTGTGCCGTAAGCATGTGTTCCATCATTACTTCCAAATTAGATTTTGGGAGCGCTTGAGAAGGGGACGGGGGTCTTTGAAAAGCAGGGGGTACTCTAGCATTCACAGAGGCTATATTCACAATGTTTGGATTAGATCTATAAGAGAGATTTGGATGATTCTTCCAAGCTGGATTATAGGTGTTAGAGTAAGGTTCATTGGTCGATCTCGGGTTAAAGTTTTGAACATAGTTAACTTCATTAGGGTCTCGGGAAAAAGGACTCCCAACTTGCCAGTGCAAAGATATATGCTCAATTGAACGACAAATTTCACAGGGGGGAGGGTAACTTGAGTTCACAGTGTTAACATTCAATTGGTCCAGTCTTTTAGTCATGACATCTACTTTAGCAGAAGGTGAAGTAATAGCATCAACTTCAAGCTTACCTCTAACCTACCTGGGTTGGGCTCGTTTAGTGGACCATTAAAAGTTATTAAGCGCCATCTCCTCAATAAGGTTATAGGCTTCATCCTCAGTTTTGCTTATTAGAATTCCTCCTGTCGCCACATCAATGGTGGACCCCACAGCTTGGGTCATACCATTATAAAAGGTCTGGATAATCATCCAGCGTTGAAGACCATGATAGGGGCACAAACACAGTAAATCTTTAAAATGCTCTCAGGCTTCATAGAGTGTCTCATCCTATTTTTACAGAAAGTTGGTGATTTGATTTCTCACACTCACTGTCTTGCTCGGAGGGAAGAATTTGGCGAGGAAAACTCTTGTCAACTCATCCCAAGAAGTTATACAACTAGATGGCAAAGAGTGCAAACAAGCCCTCGCTTTATCCCTCAAGGAGAAAGGGAATAAGCAAAGCCGAATCGCATCACTGGAAACTCGTTTCGACTTTAGCGCATCACACACCTCTAAGATGACCGAGAGGTGTAGACTCGGGTTTTCCAAAGGAGTTTCGCCGAACTGAGATTGCTGCACCATGGAAGTAAGTGTTGGCTTGAGTTCAAAGTTGTTGGCATCTACAGTAGGCCGAGTTATATTTGAGGCGATCCTTTGGACTCTAGGAGTAACAAAATCTCAAAGGGTCCTTCTTTCTTTACCCGACATGCTTGAATTCCTTCTTGCCTCGTGCCTTTGCTCTTCGATCCTTTGCTTTTTTCTCCTTAAGCAAAAAGTCCTCTCAATCTCTAGATCAGGCTCGTACAAAATCAGACTTCGCATAAACAAGGAGAAATTCCTGCAAGCACTTTCACCAACACTACTAGCGCAAGTAAATAGGAAAAAGAAAAATAACGAGAAAACAAAACAAAGGAAAACAATAAAATGCTTAGTCACATTCGTAAGACAATACTCAACAGTTAGCAATTTAGTCCTCGGCAACGGCGCTAAAAACTTGATGAGGGACTACTCACGAATACCACAAGCGCACTGGTAGTTATAGTATAGATAAAAGATATCATTCCTCAAGGACTAAAGTAATCTATCAAGCCTAGTCTTGTCAGAATATGCTAAGCAAAACTCTATTTCAAATGGTTTCAATTAACTACAGCAAATTAACTTGTCTGAATCAATAAGAGGAAAACGTCTGGGAATTTTCGTAGTCATGGAAGGGAATTGGATCAAAATGAATAAACATATGCTATTCTCTAATTGGTTAATTTCGAGGAATTGCAATCTATATAGAAACTTGATCTATTCTTTCGAAATCAATCTATACATTGTAGAGCATATAGTTTTAGGTTTCTTTTTGTTCGCATGTTGTATTTAGTTGATTTTTAGATTTGCATTTTAGATTTGCATATAGAGATGGTGAGGATTGGTTTGAGATAACCTCCGATAATATATTTGTTAGGCAAAATAGCTTTCATGAGCTTAAGTAACTTCTGATGTGTAATCCCTTTTGGTATGAAAATTTTTAAAAGTTTTGTAAATATTTCTTGTTTTGACTCTTGTCTTGATTGAGAACGTTGTTATCCTTTGGAGTCATTAGCTCTAATGTTGGTACATGGAGTCATTATGTGAGCTTAATGAGACTTTGGTAGATATCCCGTGAGATCTTGCGCCTTGTTTGGACAAATCATTATATTTAGTCTCATGTTTCTTTCATGTATGTGACTCTTCTATGTTGTATCTCTAGAACTTACTTAGATTTTTGTTCAAAACCACATTGGTGTGTGCATAGTTGATGATATGATAGAGGCATTCGTTCTTTGGTCATTTTAGCCACATAAACAAATAGTTTACCCTTATATTATATATTTTCCCATTCGCTAGCCCCTTTAAGCTTATATCCATCCTTGACTCTTTGTTGTGATCCCTTCATATTAGCCCTTAGCCAAACACATATTCCTGTCTTTAAGTCAAGTCTATGAAGCATTACTTCATCTATGTAGTGGGTGGTTTTGGGGATAATTGAGTTTCAGGTGTTGGTATATTGTTTTTTGAGGGATTGATGATAATGAGCATTTGGTGTTGGTGCCCTCTTGTTTGGGTTGTGTATGTATATACTATATATATATATATATATATATATATATATATATATATATATATATTCGGTTATGAGTTGATAATTTGCGGTCCTGTGCCGTTCAATAATTGAAATTCTTATTTCATTTTTCCAAAAAAAAAAGAAAAAAAGAAAAGAAAAAAGTTATATTGAAGAAAAGAAAACAAAGGAAGATAAAGTCAAGTTTTGGAAAAAAAAGAGAAAATGAAAAAAAGGAAAAAAAACTAAATGATTGGCTTGGATACGCATATAGCTTGAGTCCCTTCTTTGTCAACTCATTTTCTATGTGATTCATTTGGTGTATGTTCATTGCATTTTTGAGGTTTGGAGTGTTGGTAAACTTCATAGTTGCTTGGTGTTTTGTTGGTTGCTCCCTACTCACTTGGCTAAGTAGCTCCACATTGCCCAAATTAGTTTGTGCACTCCTTTCCGTTAACCCTTTCAGACCACTTTATAACCTGAATAAAGTCCTCTTGATTGTCTTGAGCACAATTGCATTATAGTGGTGGAGAATTTAAGAGCCTTGTCAAGCATATGGTAGATTGCATCTTTGGAATGAGTTTTGAGTGAACCTATACTATATTTTAAACACATGAGCGGGAGTGATTCACATTTTCCACAAGTGAGGTTCTAGCAGTCCATTTTACAATTCTATGTGCTTGCATGATATGCTTTGTGGTTCTTTGGGGGTGATTAAGTTTGATATCGAGCTTTGTGGTCTCGTACTTTTTCAAAAACCTTCTCCTTCTCCTAATTCTGAAATATTTTGCGCACTATTTGGGGTCGCCGTTGCTTGGCATTCTTGCTTGTAATATGCTATGGCTTCCCTCCTTTAAGAACCTTCCATGTTTCATGTCCTAGATGCATTTCCCCTTATCGGTTTTATCTAGTGTTTGCTTGAGGACAAGCAACGGTTTAAGCATGGGGGAGTTTGATAAGTGCTTAAAGTGTACATCATTTTACGGTCATTTTGCTTCATTTTTAGGGAAAATTATATGCTTTGTGTTATAATTTATACTCCTTTTTTCATTTATCACTCGAGTATGGTTCTTTTCTGTATCTTGCAGGATTCTGGACCATTCTACCGTTGTTTTGACCCTAATTGAGTACATTTTGACTCTCCACCGATGCCTTTGAGTTGCTATGCCTGTGGGAGGAAGAAAGAATAGAAGAATGTTGAGCCAGAGCTGACCACGGTCCATGGTGTCTTCATTTCCTACGACGCTGTTCATTTTCTCGCGGCTTTCAACTTCCAAGCAGTTTTTAATGCCATTTATTCGCATGGCTGTTCGGCTTCCAGCAGCTTTGCTATAAAAGGGGGCTCTTACCCTCATTTCAACACACATCCCCTCATTCCATTTTCCTCTCTTCCATTCCATTCTAGTAAGACTGGGATTTAGATTAGAAGGAGAGAGAGTGAGTTGAAGTGAAGATTCATAAGGATTGCACCCCAGGCTTGCAATAACGGTTCAAGCGCGATTTTGGAGTAGTTAGATGTTTAATTTAATCATGTGTGAGTAGTTTAATTTTTGTCTAGGAATTTAGTAGTTTATAAAAGTGTTCTTGGATCATGTTTTAATCTAAAGAATTGTGCATATTTTCATGATTGCTTTCATTTCATTTTATCAAGTGATTATCATGTTGTGAGTAGATTTTTGGCCAAAGTTTGCTTGGACACTTGAAATAAGCGGGTGAAAAACTGAAAGGTGACATTTGATTATTGGACGGCTTGATAAAACCTGACATAACTTCGTGTCGAAAGCGAGATTTGCATGTTAGGAGGAGTAGAAAGTAATCGAAGATGTTTTACTTGTATTAAGACAAATTAGTTCGAAAGAACGACTTTTGCTTAGTTTAGGCAAATCTGGTTAATTTCAAAGAATAGGCCAAATTTTTGGATACATTGCAATTCCTCGAGATTAACCAATTAGAGCAAAAGCACATGTTTGTCATTTTGATCCAATCAACTTTCATAACTACATGAATTCCTAGGCGTTTTCTCCTTAATTGATTTAAAATTAGTGAATTAGAAGTTGTTAAATTGAAACCCCTTCCGTATCTTTATCAATCTAAAGCTTGGATTCGCTTAGCATATCTTGAGGGAATATAGCCCAATAGATCAACCTAGTCTCTGTGGGATCGACCTTGATTTGCTACAACGCCACCATATGATTGTGACCATATCAAGTTTTTAGCACTGTTGATAGGGAACTGGTGTCGAATATTGGGGTTTTCTTGATGTGTTTGACTAAGCATTTTGTTTTTCTTTGAAAAAAAAACCCAAAAACATTAAAAATTAAAAAATAAAATAATTTTTTTAAAAAAACAATGGCACTTTTCCATTTTCCCCAACTTGAGCATGAATTATTTTGGAGATATTTAAAGTGTTTAAATGTCTTTCGTGCCCAATGTGATTATTGTGTTGGTAAATGGAAAATTTTAGACATCGTTAATAAGGGTGTGAATAGTAAAACCCGAGCACTTTTAAATTATTGGGATTTTCATGATAAAAATGTTGATGATGCATGGTATTTGCTTGAGTGGATTGCTTGGGATTCATTTGAGTTTGAGAAGGCTAGTCGTGTTTCTAGATATTTATTTTCTGATCCTTGTGTGTTTTATGTTAGATCTTATTATGCACCTTTTTGGTGTTATTTGTGTAATTCTTCTGATCATGCTACTAATTTGTGTCCTTATTATGCATGCTATGCGCAAGCTGACTTTGTATCACCCTGAAACAATAGTAATGTTGTCCTGACCTTACCTGATTCATCCTTTCCTTTAGCTCAGTACACGAGGCTCGAGGTGGGTGAGCCTTTTGGGTTTGATGTTAGGTTTGATGTTTCATATGCATGTTTTAAGTCCGAAGATATTTTAGATGAGGTGCATGGTCTAGATAATACTCCTTTGGGGGGATGATGTGATCTGTTTAGGCGTGAGGAGTCTCCTAGCCTTGGTTGTAATAGTGTTCTCCCTAATCCCTTTAATCATTCCCATGTTTCACCTATTTGTTCATTACCCTCTCCTTCCCCTGAGTATGACATTGTTGAGCCCGTTGAAAAAATCCTATGATTTTTGATGCTTATTTTCATTTGGACTATAAGGATAATATATTTAGTATGCTTGGTGGGAACATTAAAGATTATGTGTCCCTAGGTTGCTTAAGAGGGCGTGATCCCTCCATTGATCCTTACTTTGTAAGTCTAGAGGAGTTGCCTAAGAAAAACATATGGACTGCATGCTTTAATCCCTCCTATGATTTTTCTATGGTCTTTGCTAAGGTTAAGAGGATACTTATTCTCTTTGATGTAATTTTGGTTATTACCTCTTACCTTGTATTTTCGCAAGTGTGGTCTCAGGAGTTTGATAAAGTCCCGCGTGTGTTGATAGCGTCTGATTTAATGAGTCGAGTTTTGACATTGTGATGGAGTGGCTGATGCTCCATGTTCCCCAGTTATTACGAGGCTGCATAGCTTAGGTGCACTCTGCACCTAACCTGGTGAGATTGTTCTGTTTTGTTTTTCATTTCCCTTCTCTTACTTTCTTTCCTTTGAATAATAATGCTTTATCTAAGCATGGGGGAAGGGTAGCTTCATGTTTTCCATTTTGGTTTTTAGCTTCCATACATGTTAGAGCATATAGTTTTAGGTTTCTTTTTGTTTGCATGTTGTATTTAGTTGATTTTTAGATTTGCATTTTAGATTTGCATATAGAGATGGTGAGGATTGGTTTGAGATAACCTCCAATGATATGTTTGTCAGGCAAAATAGCTTTCATGAGCTTAAGAAACTTTTAATGTGTAATCCCTTTTAGTGTGAAAATTTTTGAAGGTTTTATAAATATTTCTTGTTTTGACCCTTGTCTTGATTGAGAACTTTGTTATCCCTTGGAGCCGTTAGCTCTAATGTTGGTATATAGAGTCATTATGTGAGGCTAATGAGACTTTGGTAGATATCCCATGAGATTTTGAGCCTTATTTGGACTAATCATAATATTTAGTCTCATGTTTCTTTCATGTGTGTGACTCTTCCTTGTTGTATCTCTAGAACTTGCTTAGATTCTTGTTCAAAACAGCATTAGCATATGCATAGTTGATGATAAGATAGAGGCATTTCTTTCTTTGGTCATTTTGTCCACATAGCCAAATAGTTTACCATTGTATTATATATTTTTCCATTTGCTAGGCCCTTTGAGCTTATATCCATCTTTGTTGTGATCCCTTCATATTAGCCCTAGGCCAAACACCTATTCCTACCTTTAAGCCAAGTCTATGGAGCATTACTTCGTCCATATAGTGGGTGGTTTTAGGGATAATTGAGTTTAATGTAGCTTTAGTATGCTATTTTTTGAGGGATTGATGACAATGAGAATTTGGTGTTGGTTCCGTCTTGTTTGGGCTGTATATATATATATTTGGTTATGGAGCATTATATAGTTCGTAAACTTTCCAAAAAAAAGCTTCCCAATCAAGGTTTGCTAACTACACCGGCTTATCATAAAGGCTTTTGAAAAACCTTCACTCCAAGTAATCAATCAGCAACCATTCCTACTTTTTCATTCTAAGTCCAACGTGGACTTAAGAAGGCAAGACATATTTATTTCCCCTTTTTTCCTTTTCCATTAATTAACATTGGGGAGAACCAACTAGGTAATTACCCAATCCAAAACTCCCTCCCATTTTGCATTTCTAATGGCATAAGCCACATTGGCCACGGTTTAGATCTTTTCTAAATAACTGCATGACTTCAATCTTTTTTTAATTAGTAAAGGTCAGTTGATTATTACCTAATCCCTGTGACCAAATGTGCGCTTGGTCTCATACCCATCAAAGAGGCCATTCGTAAGGCGGTCTTAATGGATATCTCCTAGGGCATCACAAAAGGCTTTGTACATCAAGCACCTTTAAGGTAAGTTCGTTTCTAAACCATGCTTAGCAAGATCTTTTCTTCCCTCTGTTATTTCGTTTCATGATGAAAGGCACTTTGTGGAGTTTTACTTAAAACTTCAAAATGCCTAAAATAAAAAGTGATTTTAAAGTGGAAAAAAAGCATTTTAAAGGAAAAGCCAGAATTAAGCTTGAGATCAAACCAAGCTAGTTCAGGCTTTGTTTGGTACTATTGAGCTTTTAATCTCAATATCAAATGCATTCAAGAAGCTGAACATTAGCTTTTTAGAGAGATAATGAAGTCCACTTTTGGTTACATAATTTATTTCAAGCTAAGTCAAGTTGTATTTATCAAAATAAGGAATAGAAACTTAAGTGTTAGTTCTATCTGCTTGTCCAATTTTTTGTGTTAATTTTGTTGCAACTATTTCCTTAACTAGGATGCTTAATTTTTGGCGTACGAATAGTCATATAAGAGTTTAGGAAGTCTATTTTACGATCATGTAAGTAAATTTAGTGCAAGTCAAGATTTGATCGGATGAAAGGACCACTGTTCCAATGCTACTTGTTTCAGCACCAGAAAAGACCACCTCACTTAAAGAAGCTGATTCTCCCTCCTTATGAAGTATTTTAACTTGATTATAATTAGGGAATAAAATAGAAAAACCAAAGTATAATGTGAATTTTGAATCATCCATTTTGAGTAAGTAAGCAGGAAAGTTACAGATTCCTGAATTTGGTGGTCCTGCAAATCAGCCCATTAGCATGTCATGCTGAACTTTAGTGGCTTCAGCAAGAGGAAGGGAAAGTGAGGGTTACTAAAAATTTCCCCATACAAACTTCAAGATGTCCTCTTTCCATGGAATCAAGAATCACTCATATTAGACATCAATTGGTCACTCAAAGCCAAGAAAAACGTCCAAATGTCAAAACTGTCAGCTCATCCCTGCACATACCCAGTTTTGTATACTTGTTTTCCTAAACCTTCAGGAAGTTTAAGGTTGTCTTGTTTCCTTCAGATATTAGCCAACATCCTAAATTACCAATGCATGTGGGGAAATCCAACTAAGGTTAAGTTCTTCATGGGGATTCAACTTCAGTGAACTGAACGTTGCAGTTTAATCTCTATTCTAACCCAGTTTGCGTATTTGGGCTGATTCCCCAACCTAAACCTAATTTAGGGCTGTCTTTTGTAGTTGGCATGTTTATTAAAATTCTAAGCAACCCATCCATGTATTAAAATAGTTCTAAATCAAGTGGAGGTTGAAGACTTAACTTAATTAAGTTTAGTGCTAAACCGGGCTGATTAGGCGTAGTTGAGTTATTTTGGATTTCCAATGATTTTTCCTTATGACCCAATGTCTAATTGTACCAATAACCTTCTTATTTATTTTTTTCCACTTTTCACCACCTCCCTTGTTAGATTTTTGTGTCTTTCAACTCAACGGGGTTATACAAGTCCTTGTAATAAAGTAAGTCCACCGTCATTAGCTTTGAATCGAATAATTACTAGCAACTAATATAATCATTAAGGTATTAGTTGAGCTCTTCATAGTCTACATAGCTAGTTATATCACCCTATGTTTTGGTACCGCTTGTTGGGTTTAAGACTGCCTACAGGAACAATTAGTTGCAACCTAATAGTTATGTACTAGACACAAGCCAATAATATGTAGAATTACACGTGAAAAATAATTAAATAGGGTAACGTGGAAAACTCTCTAGTGTAGAGGGAAAAACCACCACTGGACGAACCAATATAATCACTATAAAAATAGTAAGGGAACATATTTATCATATAGTTTCTAAACTTCCTGAAAAAAGGTTTCCATTCAAGGTTAGCTAACTCAACCACCTTAATATCAAGGCTTCTGAAAACCTTTACTCCAAGTAATCAATTAACAATCATTTCTACTTTTTCATTTTAAGTCCAACATGGACTTAAGAAGGCAAGACATACTTATTATCCCCTTTTTTTCTTTTTCATCGATTAACATTGGGCTGAACCAAATGGGTACTTACCCAATCTAACACCCCCTCTCATTTTGCAATTATAATGGCATAAGTCACATTGGCCATGGTTTCAATCTTCTCTAGTTAACTACACGACTTCAATATTTTTTTACTTAGTGAAGGTTATCCGATTATTACCTAATCCCTGCTACCAAACATGAGGTTGGTCTCATTCCCTTCGAAGACACCATTCCTAATGTAGTCTTGATGGATATCTCCCAGGGTATCACAAAAGGCTTTGTACATCAAGCCCCTTTGAGGAAACTTCATTTCTAAATCATACTTGGCAAGACCTTTTTGTCCCTTAATTATTTAAGCTTCATGGTAAAAGGCACTTTATAGAGTTTTACCTAAACTACAAAATGACTAAAACAAAAAGAGGTTTCAAAGTGGGGGAAAAACATTTTAAAGGAAAAGCCAGAATTAAGCTTGAGATAAAACCAAGCTCATTTAGGCTCGGTTTGGTAAGCTCTTGATCTTAGTGTTAATGCATTCAAGAAGCTGAATGTTAGCTTTTTATAAAGTTAATGAAGTCTAACTTTAGGCAATTATGTTATGTATTTTAAGCTAAGTCAAGTTGTAGTTGTCAAAATAAGGCATATAAGCTTAATATCAGTTCTATCTGTTTGTCAAGTTTTTCGTATCAATTTTGTTGTAACTATTTCCTTAGCTAGGATGCTTCATTTTTAGTGTATAAGTAGTCATATGAAAGTTTAGGAAGTTTATTTTATGACCATGTAAGTAAATTTAGCGTAAGTCAATATTTGGTAGGATGAAAGGACCATTGTTCCCATGCTGCTCGTTTCAGCACTAGAAAAGACCACCTCACTTGAAGAAGCTGATTCTCCCTCCTTATGAACGATTTTAACTTGATTCCAATTGGTGAATAAAATATAAATACCAAAGTATAATATGAATTTTGAATCATTCATTTTGAGCAAGTAACTAGGAAGTTACAGATTTCTGAAGTTGGTGGTCCTGTAGATCAGTACAGTAGTATGTCATGCTAAATGTTAATGGCTCGCTACAAGAGGAAGGGACAGTGAAGGTTATTGAAAATTGATCAACAGAACTTCAAGATGTCTTCTTTCCATGGAATCATTAATCACTCAAATTGGACATCAATTGGTCACTCAATACCAAGAAAAAATTCTGAAGGTAAAAATATCAGTTCATCCCTACACATACCCAATTTTGTCTACTTGTTTTCCTAAACCTCAGAAGGTTTAGTGGCTATCTTTTTCCCTTACAATGTTAGCTAACATCTTGAATTACCAATCCATGCCCCTAAATTCAAGTGAAGTCAAGTTCTTCATGCAGATTTAACTTCATTAAATTAAATGCTGCAGTTTGAGCTCTATTCTGACCCAGTTTGAGTATTCGGGTTGATTCTTCTACCTAAACCTGATTTAGGGATGTGTTTTCTAGTTGGGATGTTTATTAAAATCATACGGAATGCATCCATGCATTAAAATATGTTCTAAATCAATTGGAGGTTGGAGAACCAGCTTAATCAAGTTTAGTGCTAAACGCGGCTGATAGGCCTAATTGAATTGTTTTCACTTTGTAGTGATTTTTCCTTAAGAGGAAGGTTTTAGTGACTTTCCTACTTGCCTCCTTGGCTCCTTGGTTGACTACGAACATCTTTGTTAAGCTTTTACAGCTTTGGAAGGCAAGTTGACCAGTTTGAAGAAAGGAAGAGATCAACTTACAATCTGATTAGATAGCCATAAAGGAATCTGTCGTAGCCTATTATTTCTCTCTCCTCCATGTGCAAGTGTCCCTTAGAGTATTTACTAGATGTTTAAGCTAGAGTTTAATGTAATCAAAACATATATTAGCTTGACACATCGTTGTAATTAGTTTAGCTAATTTTATGTTTGTAATTAGCTTTATTTTAGCTTAGTTAGAGGTTTCCTGATCATGAAGAAACCTCCCCTCCCCCCTTCCTTGGCAGAAGCTTCGTCCTATATAAGTACTTGCTTGGTAGCTTATTATAAACAGATTTTGATGAAGTAAAGAAAGAAGTTTGAGCCTTAGCTCCTTTGAACATTCAAACTCTCTTCTAGCTTATCCTTGCTTAGGTTGAGTAAGGTGGTAATCTATCATGATTCTTAGTTTCTCTTTGGTGGTGTTTCCATATCCAAAGAGTGGTTCTAGGTTCATTCTTGGTTGTGTTTTTGTACCCAAGAGTGGAGTTAGAATCCACTCATCCTTCCTGTCGATCTTGATTCTCATTCCTTGCATGCATTCTAGTTTGACTTATCTTTTATTCTAATTTGAGTGCGAGTTAATCCTTGGTGGAATACATCAGGCTTATAGCTACCTTTCCACATAATTGCATGACTTTAGCCATCTTGTATATGTTGGTTTCCATTATCACTTAGCAATCATTTTCATAACTTCTCACATTTTACACATGCAAGTTCTATATCATGATAATTATTTTAAACATTCAAATTATGACATGGGTCTACAAAAGGCTGGTTTGTTACTCATTGCCTCATTGTTAAGTAAACCCTGATCCATCTAGATAGCAACTAATTAACTTCCTGACAAAAGTCATGGGCTTCTTTCTTGCAATAGTAGTGGCTCAATTCGATTGTAAGCCCTTTACTTAACGTGGACCTTTTCTAGCCATTATGTATAGAGGATCTAAACTCCTTATTTAATCTCTCCACAAAACAAAAGGCTTCCGAAAAGAAACAAGAAATGGCAAATTATGAAGGAGATAATTCCTTGTATAGCCAGGACTTGCAGAGTTACATGTCTCACCTTGACTCAACACTTTTGGCAGTTTCCCATTGTGAGTATGTCATAAATGTTTCGAATATGTTATTTTTTCTTTTGTTAGGTCAAAAAATCACTTTATTTTTAGCTGATGTCTTTGATGCTGGGAAAATAGAAGTTGAGTTCATAGAAACCAATACGAAAGAGTGAAGAGTAAGGTATGCCCATTTTTCTTTTGTCATGCGACACTTGTACGAATGATGGTCAATCGATGTGTTCATACTTAATGTCAATTGTAGTATGCTTATTCATGGAAAAGGGTTGGTCTTTTAGGCTTACTTATCTAGTTCGCTCAAGACTTGAACCTATGAGGATCAATTACAATTACTTGATGGAAAATGTAGCCCCCTAAAACCACTCCAAAAAAAAAAGAAAAACTTTTGGGGTCTTAAATGGGGTGGGTTCTCTATTTCTCTCTCTTCTTTTTTTTTAGGGGTATCCTAATCTAATTGTCAATATTTGGCCCTTGGGTTAGTAAGGGAAGGGCATATTCAAAGGGAGAAGAGGGAGACACTAATTTAACCTAGCTTTAAAAAGTGCTTTCATCTGAATTCTAACCTAACTATTCAAGTACCATCTCAACCAAAAGATTAAGCTAATAGTTGAAAGTCTAGGAATTAGTTTTATACCCTAAGAGTAAATAATGCAACAAAGCAACTCTTAAACTAACCAGCTAGCTATTTAACTTAGATTGTCATCAAGGTGGTTTTCTTCTACTTAAATTAGTTGATGTTCTTCCCTTTTGTTCTAGAAAATATATGAACGGGATATGTTAAACGGATGTAACAATCACAATAATATCCCACATTAAGTAGGTAGTTGTAGAAATGTTAGTCATTCCCATTAATCTGCTTGCTATTTAAGGAGCTTGTACTGCTTTAAAAGAGATCTGACATGGGGCTTTGAACATCATAGAAAACACATCATCTCTCACTCTCTCTTGCTCTCTTTTACATCAATCTATCCATCATCAATTCCACAACAAGGTGAGTCTTTATTTTTCTTCAGTGGTATCAGAGTGTAGACTGTTTGTTTTCTAACCCTGGTCGACTTGATCTAGACTAATTTTGGGCTATTGGTATGCTTATTGTGTAAGGGCTGCACTTTTATTCTATTGCTGACTAACTGTTTCAGTTCCTAAATTTACGAAGTTACATTTGACTTATTTTTCAACGAGGGTATTAAGGCAATTGTGTGCGTTTTTAACAATTAATTTCACTAAAAAGGACGACTATATGATTAATGTTATTACTGACGTTACTTATGTATAAAATTATTGAATCGATGCTAACCCGAGTTTTTAAAATCGTTTTCGTTTCATTTAGTCGATTTTCGAAGTTTAATTAAAATGTTAGTTGTAAGATACTTCAACTCGAGTTTACCTAATCGCTAACGAGTTTGGGACTAGAACTTAGCTGTATTGTGTTAATTGAGCAACCGAAAAAAAAAGGAAGGGGAAAAGGAAAATTAGAATAACGGGGGCCAATTCGGGTCTGAGGCAACCCGAGACCCCGACCCTCCTCTCTCTCTCTAACACTCGCTACTCTCTCTCTCTCACCGGCAACCACTGGCCAGCGTCTGGCATCACCGCCATCTGCCACGCGTCGTCGGTGAGATAAGGAGGCCACCGGTCCCCTACCCATGCGTCACCAGCCATTGATCACCACCACTCTCCATCTCTCACTTCTCACGGCCAAAGCAACCCAGAAAACCCCTCCGTCGACTGCCCCAAATTCGCCACCCACATGCCAGAATCCGGCCACCCACATCAGCCTCCTCTATAAATTAGGGGTCAAATTCAGCCCCAAATCAGCCATAATTACCACTCAGTCGAAAGCTAGGGTTTGAACTTTGCAAGCACATGGTTGGGGTTCGAGTTCAGGGAGTTAGGGTGTGAGTTTGTTGCGACTTGAGTGGAAAATTAGGCTAATTCAAGTAAGTGTTCTTCCCCTCCTAAATTATTATTACATTCGAAAATGTTTTAGCCTAAACGATGATGCATGTCAGCTTGGTTTAGTTAATCTCATGGAAACTGTAATGGGAAACTATGCATGTTAAGCTAGATGGATTACATCCCTGAAAGTATAAATTGAAATGAGCTATGGATGTTTAGATTCAATTGAAGTGAATTCAGTTATTACGTGCCTGAAAATATAGTTCAAAATGAGTTATGCATGTTTAGAACCAATTCAAGTGAATTCAGTTAATGCATGGCTAAAAGGTTGACTTGAATAGTAACTTTGATATGATAAATGACTTAAATAGGTTCGAATAGTAACTTCGATATTATAAATGAATGCCTAGAATCGTATTATGCTTCAATGACTTAAATAGGTTCGAATAGTAATTTCGATATAATAAACGAATGCCTTGAATCGTATTATGTTTAAGTGGCTTATTTAGATTCGAATAATGACTTCAATATAATAAATGAACGTCTAGAATCATATTACGCTTAAATAGCTTAATTGGGCTTGAAATGTAAGTTCGAAACAATGAATGAACGCCTCGAATCGTTACTCGTTTATTTAGTTGAATTATGCTTGTGAAATAGCTTAGGAAACAACGTTCGAATGATGAAATGAGCATGTTTTACCCCTTAACTGCAATACCTGAATATAATTGTGTTTCATGCTTAGTTAGTTTAACTTAGCTTACTAAGCATTCGTTTCAAGTTAAGGCCGTATAAATGTCTATATATACGTGTATGTATGGTTATAACCGTTGGTTACAGTGCACTGCTAATTATTATGTGTTTGTTCGGTAAGTTAAGCATTGGTAAGTTACGTAACTTTATATATCGCTTTTCAGTATATCATGATGATTAGAATACTAAATTGTGAAATTGAAACCGAGGTGGTAGTTGGATGGTTTGAGGTAGAACTATGAGCGGTTCGAGGACCTGTGGTTGGTTGCTATGTGAGGAGGGAGTCTGGGTTGTGATTACCGCAATCGTGTGAATTGCAAGGCCGTGTGTGGCTCATTGTGTTGTTGAAATGGTTATAAAGTGCTTGAATGTATTATGTGCAAATCCCTTCCCTTTTATGTTATTAAGATGTGTTATGCATGTGAAGGAGTTGTTTTGAAAAAGGATGTTTCTCGTGTTTCAAAACAATAATGGCCATGACTATTAGCAATCATTGGCCTATTTTAGCTATACAAACTTTATTTTAGGAGTGAACTCGCTTAAACGGGGGAATCCCTAAAGAATTTGAATAAAAAGAAAGTGCGATGTATGAAAAAAAGATTTCGCTGTGAGAGGCAGTAAAATTATTAGCCATTATAGCCCATACGCTTTCAATTGGCTAAGATAATGCGCTTCGAACAATATGTTATGAATGATGTTAGCCTAGGAGATAAGTCCTGGTACTAGGACACCCTAGAAGACCCTGACGAGGGTAATGGTCCGATATGTTATATGTAGCCATCCCGGAAGTAAAAGCTTAGTGTGAGCGTTAGGTCTCACTATAGGGTTGAGAAGAGATCTCACCCAATCAGCACCCTGTAATGATCTTATGCCAGAAGTATTTTCCTAAGCTAAAAAAAGTAATCGGCCTTTGCCATTTTAAGTGCTTCGAAAGGAAAGGAAGTTTTCACGAGCCCTAAGGGGCCATATGAAATGAAATATGAAAAGCTTATACGGGTCGTTGTACGACCAATACGAAATGAAATCTCTTTTAAAAGAATAAGAGCCTCAAGAGGTTAAGAAAAATGTTTTCAAGGAAAGAAAGAAAGTTTTCTACGAATGCTTGATGAAATGATTCTTAAGCATAGTTGAATGTGGATTCTAATATCATGTGGCCTCATCCTTTTACTACATTAAACCTGTCTGATTAAAAATGCATAAATTGAGTAAGGAAGTTTCTAGCATGTTAAAAGTTCTATGAATGAAGGCATCTCTCCTACATGAATGAATGTTTGACATGTGAATAGCCAACGAGTGTGTCGCATAGCTTAATATGATGATTGATAATACATAAATGCTTGATACGTGGTTAGTATGAGTAGTATTGCCTGTAAATAGTTTTGTTTTAAGGAGTAGAGGAACACTCACTAGGCATGTGGTGGCTCACTCCATTTCCTTTCCCCTTTTTTTCGGGTTTTCTTTATGGCAAGTAGAAGTCAATGATTTATGCCAAGATGGAGTTCATCCTTGCTTAATAGGCATCATGTGTGTTCGTGTTGAATTGGCCAGTCGCTCTCTATAGCCATGTGAGCCAACCATCTAGTTAGTTAGATGTCTTCTTGGTTAAAGTTATGTTTTGGGATGTAAACCCTATTACTCCGGTTGTGTGAACCGTTGAGTTGTACCTTTCATTTCTTCTTTATTAATGAACTATTCTGTTTGGTATACTCCGAGCAAGTTGCTTGTTGAGTTATGAACTCAGGCGTGTAGCCGTTGAGCTTCTTTTAAATGTTTCACGCTTCTGTTGATTTGTAGGGGTTTATTGTAAGGCTTTTAGCCTGGAAACGACCAGTTTTCAGGGAACACTCTATCCGTTTCACCCCAGAATTTTAAGTAAAAAGTTAAGAAAACGTAATGTTCCAGGTCGTAAGGGATGGGGGTGTTACATTGATGGTATCAGAGCAAGGTCCTGCGACCATAGGCCGTGACCTGAGTCTTGTATCTCATATAGTTGCTTAGGAACGCATTCACAATGACGTGATACATGCCTGCCTTGTGTGCAAATGTGAGTTTTATGTGAATGTTAGCGCGTTTACCTAGCTAGGTGCAGCTTGAGTGAGCTGAATGGTTGGATAAAAGAATCATTTGCTAAGGTGTAGGCCGAGTGGCTCGCATTTTCGTAGATAAATTAAGTATTAGCTCAATCGAAAGTTGTTTCGCTTAAATGGCTTGGTGATTTTAATTGAAAGTTTAAAGAACATATGATTTGAATTCGAATGATTGGAAAAGCCTTAACTCTACGCTCATCTTTGCCCCTGAAGTATGATTTGCTCCTCGGGCCCTATAATGGAGTGAGTAGACGTGCTTGAAGGTTGGTAGAGAGAGAAATGCCTTTCTAGTGAGCAATGTTCTCCAGCTTCCATCTTCTATGAAGCCCATGACACTTTTCTAGCTTATCATCATGCTTGCTCTCATTATCTCTCAAAATTAATTCTTAGATCTGCTCAGGAGTAGTCCCAATTGCAGCATCTCAGGCCAGAGATATCTCAACCATACCTCCTTAATGATGACTCCATCTCTTCCCTACCAGTTTTCTTTTCTAATGCCAAGATTTCTAGATCTAATCATGGGTAATTCGATGTTCTTAGTTTCTAGTGTAGCTCTAGTCATAGGGGGCTTCGTTTTTCAACACAGTTTCAGTATGATTAGGATGCAGTACCACCTATTAACTGCATCCATCCCCTTTCCCTTTTTACTACCCTATTTTCATAGGGTTTCCACTCACAATTTTTGGACAAGCGAGGAGATCGTTCACTACTCTGACGGTTTCAAGCCCTGATTTAACGATTAGCAATGGATTGTAGTTGGTGGCTTGCATGTTACCCATTCTGAATCGTCTAAAGTATACAAATGGCAGAGATAATGATGGTAGTCTCCTGAGTGCGATGAGTTATGTATTGGCTCTTCAAAGATCGCAAATTGAAAGGAATGATGACTTTTCATGTTCTTCTAATTCTTTTCTCGAATGGATTTTGAACTATCTTAGTCAATGGTGGGAGGTGATCTGCTTGGTTGATAGATCTCGTATTATTATGAGTTTATTATGTGTATGTTTTTGATTATGTTATCAGTGGTGGTGTGTAGAGTCTGTGTTGTTAGCTGGGTTAAGATCAAAGGGATAGCAATAGTGGTTTTTAGAGAGGGGTTTTGTTATTTCATGTGTCTATACAACGGGACTAAGGTGGGCATTCATGGACCACCTACTCCCTTTGAACTAACTGGTTCCTTTCTCAAGTTCGTGCTTATGTCTAGTAATTCTTCAACTGAACCTCTTTCCATTACTAACTCTGAAAATGGTGACAATGAGAACCTCAACAAAATTTCTTCTGTTAGTGATACTTCCAATCACAGACCCCATATCCTGTGCGTAGAAGTAGAAGTGACCATACAAGTATTTAGACTGAGAAGACCCAGCTCTCTTGTACCAAGACGACGACATTCGGTGTGGGATGTTCTTGTAATCCTTCACATCCCACTATTTCGCTGATAGCTTATCCTCCAATGCCATCATTTACTCCTCACTCATATCCTGAGATAGGTAATTCTAGCTCTCCTGATCTCAAGGCTAATGAACCACCTTGCTTTGGGCCTCCTACCTCTCCCCCTGTCGAACATATGGAGGAACTTATTGCATTGTGCCTTTTGGGGAAGGTGTGGAGAGAGTATGTCCCTTTGCCTGCTATCATTAACAAGACTAAAGCAGCCTGGAAGTTCATTAGAGGTCAGGTTAGTTATGTTGATTTAGAACATAATTGGATCTCATTCACGTTTGCTAACTTGGAAGACAAAGAAATGGTTTGGAGGAAAAGATCTTAATTGGCATGTTAATGGTCTCAATCTAGTTCTATCTCCCTGGTTACCTTTCTTTGATCCCTACTCTACTTGTATATGACCTTAAGGAGTCAACTGCCCAATTGTCCTTCGTTTACACTTCAATTCATAACCAATGCATGTACATAGAGTTGTAGCTTACTAGGTGGATTCAGTCTAGATTATCGAAAATTTATGCTTTTTTTTTTTTGAACAAGCTCAATATGGTTGTTTATGCCAACTCATTTGCCCCTCTTCAATGCGATTTGCCCTCGGCGCCTAAATTGAGTGAGTAGACGTTTGATGAGGATCGGCAAGGAGGAGGCTGGATACCATAAGCTTTTTCTTTCGATTTAAAAGAAGCAGTGTTTGCAAAATGAAACCTTTGAAAAACCTACCGTGTAGATCATAGTTTGCGTGCGTACATTCTAGAAATGACTGAACTTAGTTTTAGAATTTCGAGGACGAAATTCTTTTAAGGGGGGAGAGTGTAAGGGCCGCACTTTCATTCTATTGCTGACTAACTATTTCAGTTGCTAAATTTAGGAAGTTGCGTTTGAATTATTTTTCAACAAGGGTATTAAGTCAACTGTGTGCATTTTTAACAATTAATTTCACTAAAAAGGACGACTATATGATTAATGTTATTACTGACGTTACTTATTTATAAAATTATTAAATCGATGCTAACCCGAGTTTTTAAAATCATTTTCGTTTTATTTAGTCGATTTCCAAAGTTTAATTAAAATGTTAGTTATAGGACACTTCAACTCGAGTTTAGTTTAATCACTAACGAGTTTGGACTAGAACTTAGCTGTATTGTGTTAATTGAGCAACTGAAAAAAAGGGGAAAAGGAAAATTAGAATAAGGGGGCGAATTCGGGTCTGAGGCACCCTGAGACCCCCGACCCTCCCCTCCCTCTCTAACACTCGCTACTCTCTTTCTCTCACTGGCAACCACTGGCCAGCATCTGGCGTCACCGCCGTCCGCCACGCGTCGCCGGCGAGAGAAGGAGGCCACTGGTCCCCTACCCACACGTCATCGGCCGTCGACCACCACCACTCTCCATCTCCCACTTCTCATGGCTAAAGTAACCCAGAAAACCCACGCTGATTGCCCCAAATTCGCCACCCACGTGTCGAAATCCGGCCAACCACACCACCGTCGACCTCCTCTATAACTTGGGGGTCAAATTCAGCCCAAAATCAGCCACAATTACCACTTAGTCGAAAGCTAGGGTTTGAACTTTGCAAGCACATAGTTGGGCTTCGAGTTCAGGGAGTTAGGGTGTGAGTTTATTGCTAATTGAGTGGAAAATTAGGCTAATTCAAGTAAGTGTTCTTCCCCTCCTAAATTATTATTACATTCGAAAATGTTTTAGCCTAAACGATGATGCATGTCGGCTTGGTTTAGTTAATCTCATGGAAACTGTAATGGGAAACTATGCATGTTAAGCTAGATGGATTACATCCCTGAAAATATAGTTCGAAATGAGTTATGCATATTTAGATTTGATTCAAGTGAATTCAGTTATTACATGCCTGAAAATATAGTTCGAAATGAGTTGTGCATATTTAGAACCGACTCAAGTGAATTCAGTTAATGCATGCCTGAAAGGTTGACTTGAATAGTAACTTTGATATGATAAATGAATGCCTAGTATCGTATCATGCTTAAATGACTTAAATAGGTTCGAATATTAACTTTGATATATTAAACAAATGCCTTGAATCGTATTATATTTAAGTGGCTTATTTAGATTCGAATAATGACTTCGATGTAATAAACGAACTTCTAGAATCGTATTATGCTTAAATAGCTTAATTAGGCTTGAAATGTAACTTCCAAACAATGAATGAACGCCTCAAATCGTTACTTGTCTATTTAGTTGAAGTGTGCTTGTGAAATAGCTTAGGAAACAACGTTCGAATGACGAAGGGAGCATGTTTTACCCCTTAACTGCAATACCTGAATATAATTGTGTTTCATGCTTAGTTAGTTTAACTTAGCTTACTAAGCATTCGTTTCAAGTGAAGGTCAAATGAATGTCTATATATTTGTGTATGTATGGTTATAACTGTTGGTTATAGTGCATTGCTAATTGTTATCTGTTTGTTCGGTTAGTTAAGCATTGATAAGTTACGTAACTTTATATATCGCTTTTCAGTATATCATGATGATTAGAATACTAAATTATGAAATTGAAACCGAGATGGTAGTTGGATGGTTTGAGGTAGAACTATGAGTGGTTCCAAGACTTGTGGTCGATTACTATGTGAGGAGCGAGTTTGGGTTGTGATTACCGCAATCGTGTGGATTGCGAGGCCGTGTGTGGCTCATTGTATCGTTGAAATGATTATGAAGTGCTTGAATGTATTATGTGCAAATCCCTTCCCTTTTATATTATTAAGATGTATTATGCGTGTGATGGTGTTGTTTTGAAAAAGGATGTTTCTCGTGTTTCAAAACAATAATAGCCATGACTATTAGCAATCAATGGCCTATTTTAGCTATACAAACTTCATTTTGGGAGTGAACTCGCTTGAACGGGGGAATCCCCAAAGAATTTGGCTAAAAAGAAAGTGCGATGTATGAAAAAAGGATTTCGCTATGAGAGGCAGCAAAATTATTAGCCGTTATGACCCATACACTTTCAATTGGCTAAGATAATGTGCTTCGGGCAATATGTTATGAATGATGTTAGCCTAGGGGATAAGTCCTGGCACTAGGAGACCCTAAAAGACCCTGACGAGGGTGATGGTCCGATATGTTATATATAGCCGTCCCAGGAGTAAGAGCTTAGTGTGACCGTTAGGTCTCACTATAGGGTTGAGAATAGATCTCACCCAATCAGCATCCTGTAATGATCTTATGCCAGAAGTATTTTCCTACTAAGCTAAAAAAAGCGATTGGCCTTTGCCATTTTAAGTGTTTCGAAAGGAAATAAAGTTTTCACGAGCCCTGAGAGGCCATATGGAATAAAATATGAAAAGCTTATAAGGGTCGTTGTACGACCAATACGAAATGAAATCTCTTTTAAAAGAACAAGAGCCTCAAGAGGTTGAGAAAAATGTTTTCAAGAAAAGAAAGAAAGTTTTCTATGAATGGTTGATGAAATACTTTTTCAGCATAGTTGACTGTGGATTCTAATATCATGTGGCCTCATCCTTTTACTACATTAAACCTGTCTGATTAAAAATACGTGAATTGAGTAAGAAAGTTTCTAGCATGTTAAAAGTTCTATAAATGAAGGCATCTTTCCTGAATGAATGAATGTTTGACATGTGAATAGCTTACGAGTGTGTCACATAGCTTAATATGGTGATTGATAATACATAAATGTTTGATATGTGGTTAGTATGAGTAGTATTGCCCATAAATAGTTTTGTTTTTCGGAGTGGAGGAACACTTACTGGGCATGTAGTGGCTCACTCTATTTCCTTTCCCCTTTTTTCCCATGTTTTCTTTGTGGTAAGTAGCAGTCAATCATTTATGCCAAAATAGAGTTCATCCTTGCTTGAAAGGCGTCGTGTGTGTTCTTGTTGAATTGGCCTTACATGTTGAACAAAATAGTGTAATATACTACTTAAGTTGTAATTGTTTGTAAACTAGGCACTCTATCTCATGTAATGCATATTCTTTATGAGTCGCTCTGTATGGCCATGTGAGCCAACCATCTAGTTAGTTAGATCTCTTCTTTGTTAAAGTTAGTTATGTTGTGGGATGTGAACCCTAATACTATAGTTGTGTGAACCGTTGAGTTGTATCTTTCATTTCTTTTTTATTAATGAACTATTTCGTTTGGTGTACTCCGAGCGAGTTGCTGGTTGAGTTATAAACTCCCGCGTGTAGCTGTTAAGCTTCTTTTAAATATTTTATGCTTCCGTTGATTTGTAGGGGTTTATTATAAGACTTTTAGCCTGGAAACGGCCAGTTTTTAGAGGAAACTCTGTCAGTTTCGTCCCAGAATTTTAAGTAAGAAGTTAAGAAAACGTAATGCTTCCGGCCGTAGGGGCTGGGGGTGTTACATTATTGTAATTATGCCTAATTTTCTTAGTCTATTATGTGTGCAAAAGGTTAGTATAATCTTATTACCCGAGAAGACTCTGGAATGTGTGTCTCAGACTCAGACTCTCGACTCACTGTTCTATCTCTCTTTAACATAGCCCTTAGCCCTGTTAACTCCACCCTTTCACTGCTGCTTCTGCCATATGGACGACGGCTGCACAAGTGACCACCACACCCTACAATGACCTTTCATGGCACGCCAAACCGATGAATTTGAATAAAAAAAGAAAAAAGAGTTAAAGTAGAAAGAGGATAAAGCATGCTCACCTATCAGAACCGCCAGGAGGAAGTGACACACATGGGTCACACATCGCCGAGGAAGATAATAGCGGTTGTTTTTTTCCTCTAAAAGCCATCCACGCTCGTTGATCTAAACCTTTTCGAGGTAAAACCACGCAAAAAGAACCCAACAGAAAAGCGTGTGTAATTCACGCGCTGCCAGCTTGAGTGGCACGTTACATGAGTGGACGGTGTTAGTTGACTCATTGGCAACTGATGTCCTCACTGGCGTGGTGGTTTGGTGGGATTGGCAAGTGGGTGAAGCCACAGGCTTTGTTTGGGCAGTGGAAAGGTGGCGGTGTTCACCCTATAGGTGGCTTAGGCGGCGGATTCGAAGAAACCATTCAAACGTCTCTCATGATAGTCATGGTGCCTAATGTTTAAAAAGAGAACCACAGCAAGGGGGAGCGAAAGGGGTGGCAGTGTCGAGGGAGTGAGGAAGAGCGAATAACTCAAAGAGTCTTCGAGAAAGAGAGAGGCTCCGAGATTTTAGAGAGTGGGAGTGAGTTCAAAGGAAGAGAAAGGGAGTCCGAGCGATCAATAAAAAAAGGGGATGGGGGTTATTATGTTTTCAAAGTGGGTAAGTAAGTGACCTTAAAGCAATTATTTTTGGAATCTTTTGTCTCATTAATTGTTTTTAAAATTTTTTGTGTACATTATGTTTGCTAGGTATTTACTTTTTTTTATTAAATTTAAGATTGTTGAATTATTATACAAGTTCTTATTACATATTGCGTGTAATTAGGTTTTAACTAAAATTAGAAATTTGTTTTGTTTAAGAACACATGAACTTGTTACAATAACATTGATATGTTTAGCGTGAATGTCTTAAATATTACATGAAAACTTGTAATGTTATATAAATCCATTTGATATAACATTATAGGTTATAATTTTGTATTACATGATTAAAAAAATGGGTTGTAATTGTATGAATTTGTTTCGTGTAATAGAATATCCATAAGTTTTATATAATCTCTATGTAAATTTGTTTTACATATATTTAATAAATGTCTATGTGATATTCAGATGTATGCTAATTCATTTAACATACTAATGGACCAATGAATGCGTTTTTATGGAAATGATTTTAATCAAATTGTTTAAATTCCTAGTTCATGTTTGTATGAGATGATTATGAGTTCAGTAAAATTTTCGATCATATGATATGAATAATGGAATTTTTAATAATTTAATTGTTTAAGAAAATGTGCCTAACATCTATCTTTTATACTTGTGGACATGATAACAAATAGTGTAACGATTGGTGAATTGTCCACCAACTAAAAGCTAGATGACACAAACTATGACATCTGGCATCGGAAGATTTCGGTATCTTTTGAATGAGATAGATTTGCTAGAACACTTAATGGCTACGAAGTTTCCACCATAAGACAAAGACAAAGATGGCAAACCCATTAATATTACTACTATGTAGTATCAAGAAACCCTTTTGGTATACCAAGACTGGTCCAAGAAGGATTGTAGAACATGCTTTACAATGTTGCACCACGTTCACAATGATCTAATTGGAGAGTTTGAGGTGTGTCCTATTGCTAAGGACATATGGGATAAACTTAAGATCCGGATCGGCCAAACATCTACGACAAGACTTTATATATTGCACCTGAACTGGATGTTGTACGAGATGGACTCCACTTATACTGTGGCTGAACATTTGTAGACCATGAGTGCCATGGTCCAGGATTTTAAAGCCATGGGGCGAGAGATCTTAGAGGAAGAATAAGTCTTAAATGTGATTGGGGCTCTTCCAAGTGAGGCTCAACATTGGGAAAATGTGAAGCTCGTCATGACTCATTATGAGCACTTGAAGAACTTCGTAGAAATCCAAAGTTGCCTCGAAATGGAAGAAAAATGCCTAAAAATATTTAGTTCTTCTAATGTGGCTCTTGTTGCTAAGGGAAATATGCCTAAAAGTAATAAGAATAGTCAATGTAGGCAATACAAGAAAGGTTCTTGTCCCCCTCAAAAGGCTAGACCTAAGGGTCGTGTTGCCAAAGCTAAAAGCAATGAAGAGTAAAACATAGTACGAGTGAAGTGTTATAATTGTGGTAAGAAAGGCGATTATGCTCGAGATTGGCTATAGCCTCTCAAGGTGCCTTTCTCAACCTATACTCATGAATTGTATGTTCATTCCCATGCCTAGTTGCTAATTCTTTTCCTAATTGGATTGTAGATACAGAAGCAAGCAAACATATCGTTTGGGATCGAGCTAGCTTCGTGGACTTTCATTGCTACCCGGTGGGTTCACAAACTGTCATGCTGGGGAATGGCAGTGAAGAAGATATTCTCAATATTGGGACATACATGCTTAGATTATATGGAGGAAATATGTTGTTTCTCGACAATGCTCTTTACGCGTTACGGTGTAAGTTTGGCTTTTGTTTTTAGTTTCTTTGATGAAGTTAGGATTCTTTTTCAATTCTCGTACTGATGGTTTGGACCTGCTTTATGATGGCAATATGTTTGGCCACACTACTTTGAAAAACGATTTCCGTGTTCTTGATTTGGATGAATGCTATAATAATTAATCTTCTATCTTCGTCTCATATTTTGATTCTGATTGTAAATCAATTAAGTGGTATGGTAGACTTGGCCATATTGGCCAAGATAGACTGAGTAGGCTAGCTAAAGAAGGTCTATTAGACTGACTTACTAAGGTTAAGTTACCTAGATGTGAGTTATGCCTACCTGGCAAGGTGACTGCGAAGCCTTTTGGTAAGGCTTTGATGGCTTTGAGTCATTTAGAAATTATTCACTCTGATATTTGTAGACCTATGAATGTTAAAGCATGTCATGGGGATGTCTATTTCCTCACTTTTATAAATGACTATTCAAGATATGGGTATTTATACCTATTATTTCATCGATATGAGGCACTAATATGTTTAAACATTTTGTAGTCAAGGTGGAAAAACTATTGGAATGAAGAGTTAAGACTCTTCGAACTGATCGTGGTCATTAATATCTGTCACACTTGTTTAAGGAGTTGTATGAGGAAAAGGTATGCGAAGACAACTTATAATTCTTAGCACTCCACAATCAAATGATGTGGCAGAGCGAAGGCATCTAACACACGCCAACCTTCTAATTAGTTTTTGGGGGGATGCGTTGCTCATGAAAGCTTATACTCTTAACCATGTGCCAAGTAAGAGTGTGTCCACCACTCCATGTGAATTATAGCATGAAAGAAAGGCCTCCTTGGACTATTTATGCCCATGGGGTTGGGATGGTTATGTACACAACCCAACCCATAAACATAGAACACTTGATAGAACAGCCATCAAAATGGTGTTCATATGGTATCCTGAACTTCCTAAAGGATATGTTATGTTTGGTGGGCACCCTAGTGGTGGTACGACAGAAGTTGATTCCCGTAATGTTGAGCTCCTTGAGGATAAGTTCCCAAGGGCTGCTGAAATCAAAATAGACTTAGAGCTGTATGAGCTTCGGTGAGGAGGAGAATTCACATACTCACCATGTCAGCGAGGATAGTACTCTTCTGAGATCTGAGACAGATAATGAAAATTTGTTCACACAGGAGAACCAACATGAGAATGAGCTTTATACTCAGCCTTCAAATCCTAACAATGAAGTTGGTCCACTTACTCAGGATCACACCCCTCACAGGGACAGTGGGAATGACTCCTTACCCATCGAGGAATCTATGCCTCTTAGAGAAAGGGGGAGGAATTCCTTAATGAGTCAAACAAATAAAGGTCTAAGACTCTAGAGAAGTGAGTGCGAAAGAATTCCTCGATGATATTTTCAAAACTAGATGAACCTACCTCGTTTTAAGATGCTATCGATTCACCATAACATGAAGAGTGGATGGATGCTATGAGGGATGAAATGGACACTATGGTAAGAAATAAGGTTTGGGAACTAATTGATCTTCCTTCCTAATGCAAATCGATTGAAACAAGTGGGTTTTTCAAGATAAAACATCAGGCTAATGGATTGACTGATAAGTTCAAGGCCCGTTTAGCAGCGAAAGTATTTACCCAAATTAAGGGGGTAGATTACGAAGAGACTCTTTCTCATGTGATGAGAATTTCCTCCACTCGCCTACTTCTGACCTTGGTAGCCCATTTGGACTTAAAGTTGTTTCAAAAAGACATAAAGACTGCTTTCCTTAATCGAAGCCTTGAAGAAGAGATCTACATTGATCAACCTATTAGCTTTGTGTCAAAAGCTTAGGAGGATAAAATGTTTCATCTTAAAAGATCTATTTATAGTCTCAAACAGTCTTCCAGAGCATGGATTTTTTGATTCCATGAGGCTGTTATTTCATTTAGCTTAACCATGGTTTTAAAAGGCCACTATAAGTATGCCAAGAAAACTATAGAGAGGATTATGTTTTTTATTTTGTATATTGACGACATACTACTAGCTGAAAACATAGAGATGATCAAAATCACTAGGTAGTGGTTACCCTTTGTTGAGCTAACTGTATAAAGTTTTGATGATAACAAATCCAAGTGTAGCATACTTGCTTGAGTAATGTTGTTCCAAACAAGCTCTCCAAACAGGTCCTACACAGTTGTTTGTATTGATCCTACTTACCTGTTCTGTCTACTAAATGTTGAGAACAAGTTTTAAGAACAGGTTTCAAGTTTCAGTGACACAAAGATCAGCACACAACAAATCTTGACAACAGCTGACTAAGTCTTAAAGACTAAGTTCCTACATTCAGCGATACAAGATCACCCGAGTAATCAAGGTGACCAAGGTGTTTGGAGTTGCACATCCATTCTTGACAAGATGACTGATTCTTACAACAAGAAGTCTTGGTTTGGTTTAGTTTTTATCTTTTAGACTCTTGTTAATATGCCAATCTTGAAAGTCTCAATTTAACACTTCTTAAAAAGGTTTTCGACATTTGCTTCAGAACACCATTTCCAAACAACCCTGCAAACAGGGTGCCTAGGGTGTTCCTGAAACTGCAGCGGCCACATCCGTTTTACCTGAAAATTTCTTTTGGTTGGCTGGCTGCTCTAAGAATCTTTTTATGAAATCCTAGGCTAACTAATTAAGTTCTAAATAGGATTATTTTTTGATTTGAAAAAGATTGTAAAACCGTTTTTGCTAAGGATCTCTTTCCAAAATTCTTATCCCTTATTTTTAGGCCATGATTGATTCAAATTTTGAAACCAAGTTTTTTATCCTTTTCTGGGCTAAATTACACGGCTATATTAAGTGGCTAATCAGTTTTTCTCCCGTGAGTATCAAATCCCTATATTTTAGGAGAATCTTATCTTCTTTGTTCCTAGCCGTTGGAAATCTGAAGAAATCTCCTAAGCTACTAAAATCAGAAGATTTTTCTATCCTTTTTGAAGGAGTTAGCCGTTGGGTTTGCTTACTTAAGTAAGAAAATCTTTTCACTCCTTTCGGCAGAGATACACAAGGGAAAAATCAGTTTTTCACAGAGCATTGAGAGCTTTCTAAAGCTTCATTTCAAAAGAAAAAAACCGTGACAAGATTGTGCATAAATTGAGCTTTTAAAACTATTGGCATACTAGGACTTCATTGTACCTTACATCTGCTTAAGTCAGAAGCACCCCAGTAAGGTGTTTTGTACTCCTGTTCTCATATCAGAAAGTGAGTGAGTGTGTCCATAGTCGAGTGGACTTTGGACGTGTCCAATATAGTGTGATTGGACGTGGTGTAACCTGTCTTAGGGAAGAAGGTTACGTGGGTTACAAGTTGTAACAAGGAGTGTTACTTTTGTAACGTGTTCAGCCCGTTAGTGAAGTGGTTAAATCCTACACGAGGTAGGTCGTGGTTTTTCACACCTCAGTTGGGCTAGAGGTGTTTTCCACGTAAAAATTGTGTGTGCTTTATTTCCGCATTTATTACTTTGAATTTCGCTACTGAGCCAATTGGGAACAACTGCTACAAACAAGGCTTAAGGTTGTTTGTGATTTACGAACAGTCTCTGCAATCAAGTGCTACGGCTGTTTGTCAGTTATTTGGCGAAAATCGGCCACCACAATTCACCCCCTCTTGTGGTTGTGTACTCTTGGAATTCAACAAGTGGTATCAGAGCAGGTTCTCTTTCAAAAGGCTAACACCTTGAGAGATCCGTGAAGATGAGTGCACCACAAGGGATACTTGAGGGTCAATCCATTACTCGACCTCCTTACTTCAATGGCCAACACTATAGTTGGTGGAAAAATAGGATGGAGAACTACATACAAGCAGAGGATTACGAGTTATGGATGCTCATCAAGAACGGACCCCTTGTTCCCACGAAAGTTCTTGAAGATGGAAAAAAGGTTCCCAAAGATCCTACTGAATATGATGCTGAGGATTACCAGAAAATGGAAAAGAATGCCAAGGCCAAGAAACTTCTCTATTTTGGCTTAGGACCCGATGAATATACTCGCATCTCAGAATGTGAGTCAGCTCAAGAAATATGGAATGCTTTACAAGTAGCTCATGAAGGAATAAGTCAAGTCAAACAATCACGCATTGAGTTACTCTTGAGACAATACGAGTTGTTTGATATAGGTGATCGTGAGAATGTGATGGATATGTATACCCGCTTCACTCACATAACAAACGAGTTAAAATCCCTGGGAAAATCCTTCACCACTGAAGAGTTGGTAAGAAAAATTCTAAGGATTTTACCTCGATCATGGGAAGCCAAGGTAACAGCCATCCAAGAGGCCAAGGACGTGGACAAGATCACCCTAGACGAGTTGATTGGTAATCTCCAAACATACGAACTGAGAAAAAATTCTCAACAGAAAAAGGAGATGAAGAAAGATCGAGGACTTGCCTTAAAAGCACAAGAAGATGATGATTCTGATCTTGAGGAAGAAGAGATGGCTATGATGACTCGAAAGTTCAAGAAATTCTTCAAGAAAGTTAAAGAAAACAATAAAAGGAAGGATTTCAACAAAACCAGAAACACCCCCCGAGAACAGTTTACTGGGTGTTTTAAATGTGGCAAAACAGACCACATAGTGAAAAACTGTCCCTTACTTCAAGAAGAGCAAGGGCATGAACACCCCAGGAAACAAGGTAGAAAACAAGCTGCAAACAGTTCTGGGAAACGATTCTCGAAAGCAATGCTGGCTGCCTGGGGTGACTCCTCTGAAGATGAAGAAGAGTCTGAAACTGATGAAGGTGCTGTAGCTCTCATGGCACAAAGTGACACGGATTCAGATGATAAGTCAACAAACAGCCTTACTGATCTCAAGAACAAGGTACGTGGTCTCAATAAGGAAACTCTTGAAAAATTGTTGTATTCATTGATGGATACCTGTGCAGAATTGAAAAGAGATGTCCGAGACCTAGAACTTGAAAATGAGACCCTTAAAAATAAAAAACTGGGCTTATATGAAAATATTAACATGCTCAAGGAAAACCTCTTTATAAAAGAGGGAGATTATTCTCGAGTGGAGGAAAAACTCCTTGAGGTGGAAGGAATGGTTCAGTCTTTGCTCGAAGAGAACAAGAGCTTGCAGGCTAATATAGAAAAACTGGAAACCAAGCTTGTCACAACCAAGCATTGGAACAAGTCCTCAAGAGCATTGGAGTGGCTAAACACTCATCACAGCCAAAACAAAAGAGGACTAGGATTTAAGCCTAAACAAACCGTTTAACATGCAAACAGAAAGTATGTTGGATTACCTGAAAACATTGTTTGCTTTCACTGCGGTAAAACGGGTCACTGTCGATACACTTGTCCTTCAAGAAGGTATGCCATTAAAAGAAATGAAGGTTATGTAAAACAAATCTGGATTAGGAAAGATGAGATTTATCTGTCTAAAAGAATGGGACCCAAGTGGATCTGGGTTCCCAAAACTAACTCTTGATTTGTTTTGCAGGCTGAAGTGAGAGAGAACAACCCAGCAAACAACCCAGCAAACAGCCTAGGGAACAACCTTGAAAACAAGCAGCTGTGGTATGTTGATAGTGGGTGTTCGAGGCATATGACCGGTGAAAAATCCAACTTTCTCTCACTTACAGCTTCGGATGGTGGGAGTGTGGCATTTGGAAACGGCAAGTCTGGGACAATTGTCGGTATAGGTAAGATTGGTGAGTCCCACTCCCACTCGATTGAAAATGTATACTTAGTTGATGGTTTGAAGCATAATTTACTTAGTGTGTCCCAACTGTGTGATAAAAACAACCTAGTAGTGTTCTCATCAACACGTTGCTTGGTTGTAAACTCAAACACAGGAGATGTCGTATTAAGGGGGAAGCGACACAAAAATATTTACAAAGTATGTATTTCCACACTTCCCCAAAACAATCTGACTTGTTTGAGTGCCTTGAATGATGATGCAATGCTTTGGCACAAGAGACTAGGTCATACAAGTCTATCTCTTCTGAACAAACTTGTTTCTAAAGACCTAGTTGTTGGACTACCTTCCATCAAATTTAATGATGACAAGGTATGTGAAGCTTGTGCAAAAGGCAAACAAGTCAAATCCTCTTTTAAATCGAAAAAGTGTGTAAGCACTACCCGACCTCTAGAATTATTACACATTGATCTGTGTGGTCCTATGAGGATAGCAAGTAGAGGTGGGAAGAGGTATGTGCTTGTTGTAGTGGATGATTACTCTCGATTTACTTGGACCTTGTTTTTGGCATCCAAGGATGAAACCTTTGAGAATTTTATTGCCTTTCTCAAAAAGGTTGAAAAGAGAGTAGGACACTCTTTAGTTAGCTTGAGATCTGATCATGGTACTGAATTTGAAAACGCAAGTTTTATTAACTATTGTAATGAACATGGTGTTGATCATAACTTCTCAGCTCCAAGAACACCCCAACAAAATGGGGTGGTTGAGCGCAAAAATCGCACCCTAGAAGACATGAGTAGAACAATGCTTATTGCTAGTGGTCTTCCTAGGAATTTCTGGACAGAAGCATTGAACACGTCATGTTACATTATAAATAGATGCATGATCAGACCTATTTTGAACAAAACTCCTTATGAACTTTTCAAAGGCAGAAAATCCAACATTACGCGCCTGGGAACATTTGGTTGTAGGTGTTTTGTGCATAATAATTGGAAGGATGCCTTAGGAAAGTTTGATCCTAGGAGTGAAGAGGCAATATTTCTTGGTTACTCCTCTTATAGTAAGGCTTACAAAGTGTTTAACAAAAGAACCTTATGTGTTGAGGAAAGTGTGCATGTGCTTTTTGATGAATCTAACTCGTTGAGTGAGAATGATGCACAGGAGGAAGAATTTGAATTAGGTCTTGTTCGAAAAGAAGTGTTGCTCCAAGATAGACAAGGTAAGAACACTATGGAGAAAACAACTCCTGAAGGTGGTTCTCAGAACGACAGGCAAGGTGAGAACTAAATAGGGGGAAACACCGCTGAACCCTGTCCGGGAGAACACCAGTCAGGTTCCTTAGGAACAGGCTCAGGCACTAATTGGGAGCCTGAGTCTCCAAGTGTTCCAGTTAGAGTAGAGCATGTGTCTGTGGATCCACTTACTCCACGGCCATGGAAGCACCAACGTTCGCACCCTCTTAAGCAAATTTTGTCTGATATTAATACTGGAGTGCAAACTAGGTCAAAGCTTAAGAATTTTTGTGCATTCTATGCGTTTCTCTCTAACATTGAGCCAAAGAATGTGAATGAAGCTCTTGCAGATTCAGATTGGGTCACAGCAATGCAAGAAGAACTTCATCAATTTGAAAGGAACAAAGTATGGCACCTTGTACCTCGACCTGCAGATAGAACAATCATTGGAACCAAGTGGGTGTTCCGAAACAAACTTGATGAGTCAGGAACAGTCACCAGGAACAAGGCACGGCTGGTGGTTCAAGGGTACAATCAGGAAGAAGAGATTGATTACGAAGAAACCTTTGCACCAGTTGCTAGAATTGAGGCTATTCGTATCCTAATAGCCTTTGCAGCCCATATGGAGATCAAGCTATATCAAATGGACGTGAAAAGTGCATTTCTAAATGGATACCTTAAGGAAGACGTGTATGTCAAATAACCCCCTGGTTTCGAAAACAATGAATTTCCTGATCATGTTTTTCAACTTTACAAAGCTCTTTATGGTCTAAAACAAGCTCCTAGAGCTTGGCATGAACGATTGTCAAGCTTTTTACTTGAAAATGATTTTAGAAGAGGCAAGGTAGATAATACCTTGTTTCTAAAAACTAAGGGGGAACATCTGTTGATTATCCAAGTATATGTTGGTGACATCATATTTGGGGCAACTCATCGTGATTTATGCAATGAATTTTCAAAGATGATGAGGAGTGAGTTTGAAATGAGCATGATGGGTGAGCTTAATTTCTTCTTAGGCTTACAGATGAAGCAAACTTCAAACGGCACCATGATCCATCAACAAAAGTATATTAAGGAACTACTTAAGCGTTTTGGGATGGAGTCGGCCAAGCCCATTGACACTCCCATTTCTCCTTCTACCAGGTTGATAATGGATGATGGGAGTCCCTCAGTTGAGGAGAAAATCTATAGGGGCATGATAGGGTCACTTTTATACCTTACCGCTAGTAGTCCTAACATTGTTTTCAGTGTTGGTTTATGTACCTGTTTTCAGTCTTGCCCTAAAGAGACTCATCTTAAGGCAGTTAAACGGATACTAAGATATGTAAAGCATACACCTGATTTAGCTCTATGGTATCCTAGAGGTTGCAATTTTGATCTTGTTGGATATGCTGATGCTGACTATGCAGGATTCTTGGTTGATAGGAAAAGCACCTCAGGTATGGCTCATTTCCTTGGACCTTGTTTGGTATCTTGGGCAACCAAGAAACAACATTCAGTTGTCATGTCCACAGCAGAAGCTGAATATGTTGCAGCTGCTTCATGTTGTGCTCAATTGCTGTGGATAAGACAATAACTCAAGGACTTTTGTGTTGACACTGGATGCATTCCTATCTTTTGTGATAACACTAGTGCAATTAATATTACCAAAAATTCGTGTCAACATAAAAGAACAAAACATATTGACATTCGACATCATTTCTTGAGAGATAATGTTGAAAAGTGTTTGATTTCAATGAATTTTTGTACCACAGAAAATCAAATTGCTGATATATTCACTAAGGCACTAGGCAGAGATCAATTTGAGAGAAATAGACCTGAACTAGGTTTGGTGAAAACAACCTAAGAAACCTGTTCTCTCCCCCTATTCGCAACTCTTATATGCTGCGGATGCAATTTGTCCATAGCAATGTTTGCAGTCGAATCTTTGTGCTATTTGAATATATATATAGATTGCAGAATGTGGATGCGTGTTAAAAGCCAACATGATTGGGCTTGTTACTCTTATTACCGATGATTCGTATTCAAGAACAAGCAGCAAGAACAGGTACACTCCTTGATTGTTAGTATGTGAAACAAGTTGTGCCTAGCCTTTAAATTTTCCTCCTTCCCGAGGCATGCGCGGGCGGCTAGTAATGATCTACCCATTGTAACGGGTAAATCTTTAAAGATTTGGCATGCTATCTGTCTTTAAATCTCCAAATCTTTACCTCTCTCTCTCTCTTTCGAATACCCGGCAATTTCCTCTCACTCAAACCCTAATCTCTCTCCAATTCTTGCTCAAATGGCTTCCTTCAACGGCTCTGGAAGTTCTGGTTCAAAATCTCAGGGTAGCAGGGCAACCGCACCAGCCTCACGAACAGGTCCTGCCCCTGTTGCCTTCTCGCCGTTTTTAATGGCGATTCTAGAAGGTAAACCTTCCACTCCTCCTCGCCCAATCAGGTTCAAACCTTTTGGATTTTTAAAGAGTGTCGACCTGAAATCAGTGGGCTTGGGTTTGAAAGATATTCCCTACCATTTTGGCTGGGAATTGGTGGTGTTTGAGGGATCGACTGTTTATCCCCTCGCTGAAAAGAACTTTGCTTCAACTGAGGAAATTGGTGGCAATCTTGGGTCCCAAGATGAAGCCTTTGAGTCCCATGTTGGTTTCTTTGATTTCTCTGAGCCCTGTTCTTTCGGGCTGTTTCCTGAAAAAGAAACAGTACCCGAAATAGGGTCTGAGTCCTATGAGGAGGTGTTTAAGGACGATTTGGGAGTTGGTCTTCAAGGAGACTCGGCTGAGCAGTCTCTTGAGGCAGGGGGAAGTAGTGGCATGAACATCCCCCCTGCAGCAACCGAATCAGTGACTCCGGTCTTCCAAACCGGAGAGAAAAGAAAAAGGGTTAAGATGGTGGCTAGGCGTAGCAGAATGCCTAGATCAAGGCCACAAACAAGGCCTCAACCCTCAAAAGCCTCAGCCCCCTCTCCTCCAAAATCTGCTAAGCCCACGCGCAAATCTGCAAGAATTGCCTTCTACTCCTCTCCTAGAACCACAAAATCCTCCACTCCAGTCATTGAGGAAATTTCTTCCTCTTCTTCTTCTGCGGGATTCTCGGATTCTGATTCTGAGAACACCCCCTTTAAACAGGGGACCCCGGTGTTCTCCGAGTCCTCCGAAGAACAAGCTCCTCCGAAGAAAACCACTCTGCCTGCCATTAAGTCTTCTCCTCCAACAGCACCTCCCAAGAGAAAGACCTTCACCTCTTCTCTCTCCAAATCAGCTACACCTAAGACTACCTCCACTGCTCTTCTTCTGTTCCTCCCCCCAAAAGAGCTAAAAAGTCTACTGCCTCTCTTGTTTCTACCAAGATTACGCATCTGCTTAAGCGCAATGTAGTTAGGGGGAAGATAGTGAGAGTTCAATTTTTCGAGGAACAGGGGTTGGGGATGTTCCTACAAAAGCTGCGTGCCCAGAACTGGCTGGACCTCTTCACGAACACCCAGCTGGGGTATTCTGTACCAGAATTGGCTGAGTTCTATGCCAATCGTGCCGTCACCGAAGGGGTGTTGACAAGTAAAATTGGTGATACACAGGTGTAATTTGATGCACAAACTCTGGGTACGATTTTGGGTGTTCCCTCACTTGGCTTTGATGTGCATGTGAGGGTGGATAAGTCTGTCCTAGGGACAGCCAAGCTGCTGGAGCTTTCACAGCAGTTGAGTCAAAACCAGGGCCTGCAAACACCCACATCCGTGAAGAAGGGTGAGATAACCTCTCTACACCAACTGCTCTTTATGTTTGTCATAAAGAACATCATCCCAAGAGGTCAAGGTAGAAACCAGGCTGATGCTCTTGATCAGTGCCTGGTGGATCTTTTGGATAGGGAGGAACCCATCAACCTTCCTGTTCTTATGATCCGCCATATTGGGCGTATTGCAAACACCACCCGGGCACATGATCTTGGGTATGGTTTTCTACTGACGAGGGTTCTTGAGCACTTTGGGATAAAGCTTAAAAGGAGGGTAGCTGCTCAAGTGATTGATGAGATAGGGAGTAACACCCTCATGGGTTGTGGATATACTCTGGCTGAGGGCTCGGTCTCTAAACAGGGGAGCTGAACACCCAGACCTCCTGTTTCTGGGAGGTCATCAGTCAAAGTTGAGGCTGTTTTAGAGGATAACTCCCGCCTCAAGGATGAGCTCACAGCCGTCAAGGCTGCCCTGGAAGAAGAGAAGGCGCTATCTGCCAAGCGTCATGAAGATCTCCTTGCCCTTCTCTCCTCCCTCGCTACCAAATTCCCTCCTCCACAGCCATAATCACCCCTTGTAACCTGTTCTCATGGGATGTTTCCTAGAGTTCTCTTCCCCGTCTATTTCTGTGTTTTCTTCCGGACTTTCAATGACATATCTGGTTCTATTATATCTTGCTTATCCCTTGCTATGTCTTATGTGATTCCCTTGCACACACCATGTTTTGACTGTTGTTTGTGCCTTTTTAATGATGCCAAAAGGGGGAAGATAAGTGGGCCATTAACCTAGGTTGAGTTGAACGGTTAAGTCATCAGTCTTTATACTTATATATGTTTTTTGACTATACTTACATATGTTTTTTGACTTGACTGACCTAGCACCAGTGTGGATATATATATCAGCACTCAAGTCACTTACAAAGGCATTTACGAAAATAAAATCTTTTTCTTGCCAATATGGTCACTTGGTTTGTCATCATCAAAAAGGGGGGAAATTGTTGAACTAACTGTATAAAGTTTTGATGATAACAAATCCAAGTGTAGCATACTTGCTTAAGTAATGTTGTTCCAAACAAGCTCTCCAAACAGGTCCTACACAGTTATTTGTATTGATCCTACTTACCTATTCTGTCTACTAAATGTTGAGAACAAGTTTTAAGAACAGGTTCCAAGCTTCAGTGACACAAAGATCAGCACACAACAAATCTCGACAATAGCTGACTAAGTCTTAAAGACTAAGTTCCTACATTCAGCGATACAAGATCACCCGAGTAATCAAGGTGACCAAGGTGTTTGGAGTTGCACATCCATTCTTGACAAGATGACTGATTCTTACAACAAGAAGTCTTGGTTTGGTTTAGTTTTTATCTTTTAGACTCTTGTTAATATGCCAATCTTGAAAGTCTCAATTTAACACTTCTTAAAACGGTTTTCGACATTTGCTTCAGAACACCATTTCCAAACAACCCTGCAAACAGGGTGCCTAGGGTGTTCCTGAAACTGCAGCGGCCACATCCGTTTTACCTGAAAATTTCTTTTGGTTGGCTAGCTGCTCTAAGAATCTTTTTATGAAATCCTAGGCTAACTAATTAAGTTCTAAATAGGATTATTTTTTGATTTGAAAAAGATTGCAAAACCGTTTTTGCTAAGGATCTCTTTTCAAAATTCTTATCCCTTATTTTTAGGCCATGATTGATTCAAATTTTGAAACCAAGTTTTTTATCCTTTTTTGGGCTAAATTACAAGGTTATATTAAGTGGCTAATCAGTTTTTATCCCGTGAGTATCAAATCCCTATATTTTAGGAGAATCTTATCTTCTTTGTTCCTAGCTGTTGGAAATCTGAAGAAATCTCCTAAGTTGCTAAAATCAGAAGATTTTTCTATCCTTTTTGAAGGAGTTAGCCGTTGGGTTTTCTTACTTAAATAAGAAAATCTTTTCACTCCTTTCGGCAGAGATACACAAGGGAAAAATCGGTTTTTCACAGAGCATTGAGAGCTTTCTAAAGCTTCATTTCAAAAGAAAAAACCGTGACAAGATTGTGCAAAAATTGAGCTTTCAAAACTATTGGCATACTAGGACTTCATTGTACCTTACATCTGCTTAAGTCAGAAGCACCCCAGTAAGGTGTTTTGTACTCCTGTTCTCAGATCAGAAAGTGAGTGAGTGTGTCCATAGTCGAGTGGACTTTGGACGTGTCCAATATAGTGTGATTGGACGTGGTGTAACCTGTCTTAGGGAAGAAGGTTACGTGGGTTACAAGTTGTAACAAGGAGTGTTACTTTTGTAACGTGTTCAGCCCGTTAGTGAAGTGGTTAAATCCTACACGAGGTAGGTCGTGGTTTTTCACACCTCAGTTGGGCTAGAGGTGTTTTCCACGTAAAAATTGTGTGTACTTTATTTCCGCACTTGTTACTTTGAATTTCGCTACTAAACCAATTGGGAACAAACGCTACAAACAAGGCTTAAGGTTGTTTGTGATTTACGAACAGTCTTTACAATCAAGTGCTACGGCTGTTTGTCAGGTTTTTGGCGAAAATTAGCCACCACAATTCACCCCCCACCTTGTGGTTGTGTACTCTTGGAATTCAACATCCTTTATCTTCGAGATGGAGGACATGGATGAGGCTAGGTATGTTCTAGGCATGGAAATAACTAGAAACCATTTTAAGAAACTTCTTGGTTTAATTTAAGAAACATACATTAATAAAATCTTGGAACGTTTTCAGATGCATTATTCTAAACCTGTGGATACTCCTATTGAGAAGGGGTCTAACCTCAAGTCTTGGTCAATGTCCTAAAATAGATAAAGAAAAGGAGAGAATGAGTAATGTCCCTATGCAAGTGCAATAGGAAGCTTAATGTATGCCAAGTTATGTACACGGATAAAAATTAACTTTGTAGTTGGTTTAGTAAGTTGTTAACAAAGTAACCCTCGACCTACTTAGTGATAAGCTATCAAGAGAATCTTTTGCTGCCTATGTGGTACAAGTGACTTAGTCCTTTGCTATCAAAATAGGACCTTAAGTTGAGAGGACACTTAGATGCTAATTGGATGCTGACCCAAATAAGTCCAGGTCAACCTTAGGATATGTATTCACCCTTGGCGGGGAGCCATATCTTCATGCAGTAAGAAACAAGGCTATATAGCATTATCAACTATGGAAGTAGAATATGTTGCTTGCTACCTTGCTGCTACCTTGCTGCTCAGAAGGCTATATCGCTAAGGAGTTTTCTCCAGGATATCAATCTCACACCTAGAACTAATGATCTCATAGAAATGATCTGCGACAATGCTGCTGCCATTCAATTTGCTAAAAATCCAAAGTTTCACAGGAAAACTAAGCATACCAAGAAGCATTATCATTTTGTTTGAGATGCCACAAAAAGGAAAGAAGTTACTAGAAAGTATATATCTACTAGTAAGATGAATATGCTATTACATAGTAAGGCATATTGAAATATCACCAGGCTTTCTGATTGGTCTAGTTACACAGGTAATCGCCCTACCACTTAAGTAGTGGGCAGAATGGGACTTAATAATATTAGCACTAGGTGTGTTTAATATTGAATTATCATTGTACTTAAATTATATGAATGATAAGTAATTACATTTAGTAGCCGACTTAGTGAATCTAAGATGAGACTTCTAAAAGTCGAATGTGAAATGCCATGATTTCATACTAAAGCCTTATAGTCGAATCTTGAGTATTAAGGTTAATATTAGGTATATCAATCTAGTGGCGTAGTTTGGTTTTAGATAAAAACCAGACTAACGATTTGCATGACGTGGAGGAGTCACATGCCCAGCTTAGTGGAAGCTATGTCATGACACACTTTCTGTAAAACCCCGAAAAATTTAATACGGAGAATCATGAGATGTGGACCAACCCCTTTGATCCAAGTCAATTTAAATATTTTACTCCGTGATTTCTTTTCAAAATTTTACATTGTACCAAACTCATTAAAGCTAAGATTAAAATTTCATTCGGGTTATTTAAAATTTATAGTACCTTTATTATTCACTTATGTACTTTCAAATTTACATGTTTTTATTTTGTTCCAAGATTTTTTTTATATTCTTCGTTATATCTGAATTAGCCAAAAAAAAGTGAAAGAAAAAAATTTGATCTGAGATCTTTTGGTTTCCAAATTAATCAAACATGTTTCTTTTCAAAAAAAATAAAATAGTGAAGCCCCCTTAACCCTAGCAGCCGTGAAACCCCCCTCTTTTAATTTTCATCTTTTTTCCCACTTCTTTTATTTTAGTTTCTCCCCCGTCTTCCTCCAAACCCCCCCACACACCCCCTTCAACCCTAGCGCGCGCTCTCTCTCTCTCTCTTGCTCTCTCTCTCTCTTGGCCGCCACCCTCTGAGCACCGCCCCCATGCCGGACCACCGCCGGTCGCCGCCACCAGCGATACTACCCTTGTCTCCTCTCTCCCTCTTGGTGGTAAGTGGGGTGCACCCCCATGCACCCCATGCATGAACGCTCCAAAATTTTGTAGTTCTCTCAAAAATTTCATGGTTTTATGTGGATTTCAAGTATGGAGCATTAACATTCATTTTATGTTTTGTTTTTCAGATTTAAAGAATAAAGAGTTCTATATTCAAATCATTTTCCTCCCAAATTTACATTAAGGTGCAGAGTAATAAATCCGAATTAGTAACCGAGCCCGTAACTTTGTATGGTATCCAGGTAATGGTCAAGCCCTAACCCTTTCCCGAGTTGTTTAAAATCACGCATGCTCTGAATTTGGTAAGAATTGCCCTGTTTATTGATTGAATGAGATAATAGCATGAGTTAACTGAATTTATGTGGCTGCATAGCAAAATCTGCATGATGTGATGTGTTAAGGAGTTACGACTTGGTAATTTTGTGTTGAAAATTCAAGACTTAATTTCTATGGTGATGACCTTGGGGAAATGGGTTGATATTGAATGAACCTTTCATGTTAAATGGACCTTTGATAAAGAGAATGGTAACAGTAACTGTAAAGGCTGAGTTGGGTGAGATTTAATCTGACTGTTGGCTGAAGGCCATTAGCCTTCACCGGAAAACTAGTGCATGCATGGGAGCGGCCTCGTGCCCGCCGGGACGCAGGCCAGGTTAGTGATAACCATCCCTAGTGATGGTAGGTTAGGAAAGGGTTAAGCAGTAATCGCCATAGTAAGCGGTAGGTTAGGATTGAGTTAAGCGGCTGCGCTGAACCCAAGCGTAGGCCATGAGACCCAGTGGGGTCGCTCACCCTAAATTTGACTATCGTGATTTGAATTATGAATTATGAATGTACATCACTGAGATCTGGTAACCATGGGAGCTTATGTTAATGTGAAGTATATCCTGGGAGTCTTGTTATTTTCCCCTACCCCTTAAAATGCTTTCAAAATGAATTTGTGTGCGTAGTTGACTGTTAGGGGTGATTGTTTACTGAGCTTATCTCACTTTATAAAATATTTTGTTTTTCTGGTGATTTAGTTGTACATGGGACTGGGGAACCGAAAGTAGAGTGAGGTCCAGATGCCTAAGTTAAGATGATGCAAGTTAATAGTTTTCTTAGAACAAAGACATTGTTAACAGCTGTTTAAATTAATTATGATATCAAAGTTTGAACCCTTTGTTAAAGTTGAAGTATTTTTTAGGAATGTTGTATTAATTGTCTCAATTTCCAACCTGGTATTTCCAAGAAGAAAATATGACGGTAACACCCTAATTCAGGTTCCGCTGCCACATAGCATAATGATTAGTAATAAAGAAATGAAATTAGAAACCCGGGGTGTTACAAAGTGGTATCAGAGCCCAGGTTGACTGACCTGAGGCCTCGCCTAAAAGACTATAAGGATTAAATAATAAAACTGGTAAACCTAAGGACCGCTCGGACAGTGAGCGTAGTACGGGGCAGGGTCTATGTGTATCTGCATCTAATATTGAATGAATGCATGATTATGATTTGGATGCATATCTTATGTGAACTTACTTTGTGTAGGAATGGAGGGTACCCAACACTGTGGTTGTGTAGGAGGTCCTTTTTTTGCATGGGCAAGTAGCTAAGAGACCGGGTCAAGGAGTATGGGACCACATTCGACATGTAAACTGGGTGTTAGCCAAATATCTGGAGGATGTACCCTATAGCTACTTGAGGATTGAGGACAATTGGGTGATCTTTCTACTGCTGACCTTGAAGGGAGACCCAAAGTGGCGCTATCGAGTTAACGAGCTGCACCCCCGAGTTCGTGATCATTGCTCGTGAGAGAAGTGCTGTTGGTGTGACTGGGAGCCTATGGGGATGAGTGTAGTCGACCTAATAAACTACTTGAGACTGGAGGAAGCCCATGACCTAGAGCATATACCCATAGCTAGTGAGGAGGATGCCCCACCCCTAGAAGACGAGCTCATTGATAAGGAGGGAGGCTCCAAGGAACAGGGAGGTGACCCTACTGAGGCGGGTTTACTAAAGGAGGCGGACCCTGAGGAAGCCCTAGTGAAAGGGAGCCCACAGAGGAGGAGGATCCCGAGAAGGACCCCAAAGAGCATCGTAGCGAGGAGGAACCGATAGAAGAGGAGGACCCTGAGGAGAACCCGAGTGAGGGGCAACCAATAGAGGAGGAGGATCCTGAGGAGGACCCTGAGGAGGATTTTGAGGTGAGTAAGGGGCAGCTGATGGGAAGTGAAGACCTCGATGGAGACTCTAATGAGTGTGAGACGAAGCATATCAAGAAAGAGAACCCCAAGGGGGAGCAGGAAGAAGAAAGGAGGGAGTTCATTGGGCAGGATGACCAGACTAGAGGACCGAAAAGCTTGGGCGAAGAGATAGATTCTGTGGAGAAGAGGGTCTAGTCTTAGACTGGAAGGACCCGCTGGAAGCAAGGCAGATATGGTCGGATGTGTAGGGGTACCTGTCCACTGAACGCCCCTGACCAGTAGAAGCTCACTGTATTTAGAAAGCTTTATTTTTCTTTCTCTTTTTCTCTAAGGCAGTGTTGTTAGTTACCTTTTTAATTGTGTTATTAAGCCACTGTGGGCTAATAAAGTTATAAACTGTAATATAATGAAAAGTATTAGTGTGGAACACTTATGATATTGAAATTTTATGCAATAAAATCTCCTTGAATTATCTTATTACCAGCGTTCTTTGTTGCGAAAGATGTGAATCATGTGAACATGATGCCTGTATGATATGAAATGCATGAGTATGTGATGTAGTGGTTGTATCACATGGATGTGGTGATGTGCTGTAATCAAACACCTATCAAATGTTGTATGATGCACTAGCATGTACTGTGTTATTAAACTCTAGTAGTATGTAGGAAATGAGCTATTAAGAGGGGAACTAAACCCAACTCATTTCCCGAACAGGATGGCGGGAAACAACAATGATGAATCCCGAACTGAACCCCACCCTGTTATGATGGTCCCTGCGAACTCGGACATTCCCATGTCGACCTTCAGGGAGCGGCTAGAGGCCCTACGTCCTCATAATAGGAACGGGTCTCGCAGTCAGGTAGATGAGACCAATTCACCTGCTGGAACGGACCTCACCAACCTGCTACTACTGGAATTGCTATAGAAGCAAGAGGATCAGTTACGGCTTCAGAACGAATAACTATAAAAGCTAATGGAGGTTCGGGAGAAAAGAATCGAGGAAGATAATTCGTATATGTTCAAGAGATTCACGAGCCACCACCTACCCATTTATGATGGCACCCCCGACCGTAAGACTTTTGAGGACTCGATTAGGGGCATGGAGGAACTGTTCGACGCACTCTAATGCCCTAAAGAGTGGAAAGTGGGTTTCGCTGTATTCTACCTGAAGGATAAGTCGGCTATGGTGGGCCACAGTAAGCGAGAGACAGTACGAGCTTGGGTTTGGTTGGAACAAGTTCAAGGAGATGATTAAGGATCATTTTTACCCCATCTTCCTCTAAAAGGCCAAGGAAGGCGAATTCATGCAATTGTAGCAAGGCAGCATGAGTGTACTTGAGTACGCATCATAATTCATGGAGCTCTCATGATTTACCCTAGCCTTCATAGCTAACGAATGGCTAAAGATGAACCGGTTCGAGGCCGGGCTGAACCCCACCATCAAAGAGAGGATGTCGATACGTCAGTACACCTCCTATGTTGACTTATATGACACTGCAGTCAACGTAGAAAGGACGATGAAGGAGCGGAGTAACTACTTCAACGAGCAGTGGAGAACTAAGAAGAAAGGGGATAACCGTAGAAACTTTCAACCACAGGAGCAGTACCGCAGACTTTCTAGGAATCGGTACTTGAATAGTAATACTCGTGGAGGCCAGCACCCCAACACACGGCCTAAGGTGACCTGCAACGCCTGTGGAAAGTTGGGGCACTATGCTAGGGAATGTCGATCAATCAAGAGGTGTTTCCACTGCAGAAGCCCTCAACACTAGGTTCGGGACTGCCCACTCCCTCCACCTCCTACCGGCCAAAGACAAGGACAAAGTCAAGGACAAGGACAAGGACAGCGACACCAGCAACTATACCAGAATAGGGATGGGCAGGTGGCCAATCCCAACCAACTGAACCGGGTACCTTAGCAAGCCTAGGCCCGACCTCCCAACCAACTGCCCCAGAACTATGGTGGTAGAGTTTATGTGATGCGTAAGGAGGAAGCAGAAGATGCTCCCAATATTGCGACGGGTACTTTCTCTATCCTAACTCAACTGGTAGATGTTTTGTTTGATTCGGGTGCCACGCACTCCTTTATTTCTATTAAACTGGTTGAGTCATTAGGACTAGTTCCCACCCGTAGTTCTTCATTGCTGTCTGTGATTCTCCCTGATGGAAAGACCGTGACGTGTGAGGAGCTACACGAGGACTGCCCTCTTAGAATGTATGAGTATGAATTCCTGGCAGACTTATATGGATTTGAGCTGACAGACTTTGGGGTTATCTTAGGAATGGACTGGTTAGTTAAGCATCAGGCTCAAATAGACTGTCTAAGATGAAAAATAACCCTAAAGGGACCCAATGGGAAGAACGTCGTGTATAAGGGCCAGAGACTGAGAACGGGAGTAAAATTAATTTCTGTGATGCAAGCCCACTGGTTGTTAGGTCGAGGATGCAAGGGATTCCTGTGTAACGTAGTGAAAACTGAGGGTGTAGGACCCTCCCTTGAGGACATTCTAATAGTGAGGGAATTTTCAGATGTGTTCCCAGATGAGATTCCCAGTATGCTACCCCTTAGAGAGGTGGAATTCTGTATCAACCTAACCCCTGGAGTTACACCTATCTTTAGGGCACCTTATCGGATAGCACCGGTAGAACTTAAGGAATTAAAGACGCAGTTGGAGGAACTCTTGGAGAAGGGATATATCCGACCTAGTACATCCCCGTGGGGAGCCCCGGTGTTGTTTGTAAAGAATAAGGATAGGACCCTAAGGTTGTGTATAGACTATCGAGAACTGAACAAGATAACGGTCACGAACCGTTACCCTCTGCCTAGGATAGATGACCTTTTTGATCAGTTACGAGGCGCAAGGCCATTTTCCAAAATAGACCTTCGTTCGGGGTGCCATCAACTCCGAATCAAGGATGAAGATATATCCAAGACTACCTTCCGTACCCGATACAGCCACTATGAATTTGTGGTGATGCCATTTGGCCTCACCAATGCCCTGGCAGCATTCATGGATCTCATGAACAGGGTCTTTAAACCCTATTTGGATCAATTTGTGGTGGCCTTCATAGACGACATCCTAATTTACTCGAGGACCCCAGAGGAGCATACCTACCATCTACGGACAGCCCTGGAAGTTTAAGGAGAAATAAGCTATACGCTAAATTTTCAAAGTGTGAGTTTTGGTTGAATAAGTTGGCCTTTTTGGGACACATGGCATCCAATAAGGGAGTATCGGTGGACCCCCCAAAAGGTAGAGGCCGTGACAAACTGGCTCAGACCTAAGAACCTGACGGAAGTAAGGAGTTTTTTGGGTTTGGCGGGGTACTATCATAGATTTGTCCAAAATTTCTCAAAAATTGCCACCCGCTCACCAACTTGGCCAGGAAGGTCACGAAGTATGAATGCACAGAACAGTGTGAGGAAGCATTTCAGGAGCTTAAAAAGAGACTGACGAGTGCGCCAATATTGGCCTTGCCTACCACTTTCAAAGATTTTGTGGTGTATAGCGATGCCTCTAGGAGTGGGTTAGAGTGTATGCTAATGCAAGAGGGTCACATTATAGCCTATGCCTCACGACAACTGAAGACATATAAGTAAAACTACCCGATCCATGACCTAGAATTAGCAGCTGTCATGTTTGCACTTAAGATCTGGAGGCATTACCTGTACAGGGTGCGCTGTGAGGTTTTCACCAATCACCAGAGTTTGAAATACCTCTTCTCACAAAAGGATCTGAATCTGAGACAGACAAGGTGGTTAGAGTTCCTGAAAGATTATAATATTCATTTCTAGTACCATCCAGGGAAGGCTAACGTAGAGGCAGATGCATTGAGTCACCGACCATACTGAGTATTAAGCTGATTGCTAGCACTTCCGAATGAGTTGTGTGAGGAATTTTAGAAGTTAGAACTCAACGTGGTCACCCCGAGGAAAAAGCCTATGCTATGCACCTTGGAAGCACAGCCGATACTCATCGAAGAGATCCGAGCAGCTTAGGCTACGGACCCCCAACTCGAGCGAATTAAGGAGGAAATATTCGTGAGAAAAGCACCCGAGTTTGTAATCCATGAAGATGGTACCATCTGTTTCCATAACCTAGTGTGTGTTCCAACTATTGAAGCACTCAAAAAGAAAATCCTAGATATGGGTCATAGTACTCCACACTCAGTACACCCTGGCGAAAATAAGCTATATAACGACCTGAAGCGAACATTTTGGTGGAGTAACATGAAACAAGAAGTGGCGGAGTATGTGGCAAAGTGCCTAACCTGTCAGCGAGTAAAAATTGAATACCAGCGACTAGCAGGACTTCTACAACCCCTGGATGTCCCTGAGTCAAAATGGGACTCGGTGTCTATGAATTTTGTAGCGGGTTTACCATTGACTCAATGAAAGAACAATGCAATTTGGGTCATAGTGGATAGACTCACGAAGACAGCCCATTTTATAGCCATGAGGAATACTTGGACCCTGGATTAGTTAGCTCGAGCGTACCTCAAGGAGATAGTATGGTTACACAGGGTACCTAGTTCCATAGTGTTAGATTAGGACATCAGATTCCAGTCGGGATTCTGATAGAAGCTACAAGAAGTATTTAGAACGCTATTACGTTTTAGTATTGCCTTCCACCCTACTACGGACGGGTAGATGGAACGCACTATTCAGACGCTAGAGGACATGTTAAGGGCTTATGTCCTAGATTTTAGGAACATGTGGGACGAACAGCTGGTGCTGATCGAGTTTTCCTACAATAACAGTTATCACGTGAGTATTGCATGGCCCCATACAAGGCACGGTATGGGAGGAGATGTAGAACTCCCCTCTGTTGGTAGGAGATCGATGAAGCCCTGACAATTGGACCGGAGTTGATCCAAGCCACCACGAATAAAATAAGAGAAGCTATGCCGACCATAGGCGTCGGCCCCTTGAGTTCCAAGTAGGAGATCAGGTATTTCTCCGAGTTTCCCCAACCAAGGGAGTTGCGAGATTTAGGATGGCGGGAAAGCTTAGCGCGAGGTACATAGGGTCGTGCCCAGTCATACAGAGAGTTGGGGAAGTAGCACATCGACTGGAGCTACCGCCCGAACTTCCAAGAGTACATAATGTGTTCCACCTGTCGCAGCTACGGAAGTACATTCTAGATCCCTCACACATAATCGAGCCTCATCCTATACAGCTTCAGGAAGATTTGCCGTATGAGGAACAGCCTGTATAGATTTTGGATCGGCGAGAAAGGTACCTCCGTATGAAGACGGTGCCCCTCATGAAGGTCCTTTGGGCCAATCATGAGATGTCTGAAGCCGCTTGGGAGCCAGACCAAGAGATATGAGGAAAATATCCTCACTTGTTCCTATGACTAGGTGCGTATAAGTTTCAAGGACAAAACTTTTTAAGTGGGGTAGTATGTAAAACCCGAAAATTCATTTTCGTAATGGTATTGGAAATTCATTTTCATAATGGTAAGTGTGTCGCAGCTTAGCGAAGTTTCGAGACGAAACTTTCTTAAGCGGGGCAATATATACAACCCCGGAAAATTTAATGCAGAGAATCATGAGACGTGGACTGACCCTCATGATCCAAGTGAATTTAAATATTTTACCCGCTGATTTCTTTTCAAAATTTTACGTTGCACCAAACTCGTTAAACCTAAGATAAAATTTCATTCGGGTTATTTAAAATTTATAGTACCTTTATTATTCACTTGTGTACTTTCAAATTTACATGTTTTTATTTTGTTCCAAGATTTTTTTATATTCTTCGTTATATCTGAATTGGCCAAAAAAGAAGAGACAGAAAAAAATTTGATCTGAGATCTTTCGGTTTCCAAATTAATCAAACATGTTTCTTTTTTAAAAAAAAAAAATATAGTGAAGCCCCTTTGGCCCTAGTAGCCGTGAAACCCCCCTTTTAATTTTCATCTTTTTTGCCCTTTCTTTTATGTTAGTTTTTCCCCCCTTCTTCCTCCAAAACTCCCCTACGCACACCCCCCTTAACTCTAGCTCTCTTTCTCTTGGCCACCACCCTCTGAGCACCACTCCCCCGGCTGGACCACTGCTGGCCACCACCACCAACGATGCCACCCTTGCCTCCTCTCTCCCTCTTGGTGGTAGTGGGGTGCACCCGCATGCACCCCATGCATGGACGCTCCAAAATTTTGTAGTTCTCTCAAAAATTTCATGGTTTTATGTGGATTTCAAGTATGGAGTATTGAACGTCGTTTTATGTTTTCTTTTTCAGATTTAAAGTACAAAGAGTTCGACGTTCAAATTGTTTCCCTCCTGAATTTACATTATGGTGCGGAGTAATAAATTTGAATTAGTAATTGAGCCTGTAACTTTGTATGATATCCAGGTAACAATCATGCCCTAACCCTTCCCCGAGTTGTTTGAAATTATGCGTGCTCGAAACTTAGCAAGAATTGCCCTGTTTATTGATTGAATGAGATAATAGCATGAGTTAACTAAATGTGGCTACGTAACAAAATCTGTATGATGTGATGTGTTAAGGTGTTGCAACTTGGTAATGTTGTGTTGGAAATTTAAGACTTAATTTTTGTGGTGATGACCTTGGGGAAATGGGTTGAGATTGAATGAACCTTTCATGTTAAATAGACCTTCGATAAAGAGAAGAATAGCAGTAACTGTAAAGGCTGAGTTGGATGAGGTTTAATCTGACTGTTGATTGAAGACCAATAGGCTTCCCCAGGAAACTAGTGCATACATGGGAGCGGCCACGTGCCCTGCTGAGATGTGGACCAGGTTAGCAGTAACCATCCCCGGTGATAGTAGGCTAGAAAAGGGTTAAGCGGTAACCACCATAGTAAGCGGTAGGCCAGGATCGAGTTAAGCAGTTGCGCCGAATCCAAGTGCATGCCATGAGACCCAGTGGGGTCGCTCACCCTAAATCTAACTGTTGTGACTTGGATTATGAATTATGAATGTACATCACTGAGATCTGGTAACCATGGGGGCTTATGTTAATGAGAAGTGTATCCTAGGAGTCTTGTTGTTTTCCCCTACCCCTTAAAATGCTTTCAAAATAAATTTGTATGCGTAGTTGACTATTAGGGGTGATTGTTTACTGAGTTTATCTCACTTTATAAAATGTTTTGTTTTTCAGGTGATTTAGTTGTACATGGGACTGGGGAACCAAAAGTAAAGCGATGTCCTAACGCCTGAGTTAAGAAGATGCATATTAATAGTTTTCGTAGAACAAAGACATTGTTAATAGCTGTTTAAATTAATTGTGGCATAAAAATTTGAACCCTTTGTTAAAGTTGAAGCATCGTTCAGGAATGTTGTATTAATTGTCTCGGTATTTAACCTGGTATTTCCAAGAATAAAATATGACGGTAACATTCCAATTCAGGTTTTGCTGCCACGTAGGGTAAGTATTAGTAATAAAGAAATGAAATTAGAAACCTGAGGTGTTACACTTTCATACTATGTGTGCTATATTAGATGACAACCTATTCATTGGGTGCTAAGTGAATTCCCTTTCTTTGTCACTGTATGACCTCCATTGGTGATATTATTTGTAATAACCCGATCCTAACCCACATTTATTTATTCAAATCATATTTATTTATTTAATTAATTATGTTTATTCATTAATTTATCATGTTTATGGATTTAATCACTCATGGTTATTTGTTTAACCAAATCATGTTTATTAATTCAATTGCACTCAATTTATATATTTACCGAATTACCTTATGTCATTTAAATTTTTCGCTTTCATTTATCGTATTTAATCTTCTCCATTGGGGGATATTTCATTTGGGTCCCATTTACAATTCAAGTTTCATTGGTTGTTAATTTAAGTTTTGTTGATTAATTAAATATCGGATGAATCTATAGTAGACCTCGATCATTGTGGTTTAAGAAATTGTTATTATTATCATTATTATTATTATTATTATTATTGTTGTTGTTGTTGTTGTTGTTGTTGTTGTTGTTGTTGTTATTATTATTATTATTATTATTTTTATGGATTGAAGGCTGCAGCCAGCCATTTTTCTAAAACACAATATGGACTTAAACCCTCCAAAATCCGCCCGGTGAACGTAGTTATGAAGTTTCATATGCTCTAAAAATTACAAAGGTCCAAATCCAGTGCATTCTGAATAGACTTGTCAACTCGAGCTGGTGAAAAAGAAATACACATCGAGTGTATCCGGACTAGGGTAAAAAGGAATACAGGCCGAGTGGCTAAAACACATTAAGCGCAATTTAATTTCAAGCTACGAAAATTCAATCGCATTAAGTGTAATTTCCTTTCGGGCCCAAGCTCATTTCGGCCCAACAAGCTTTACTTCATTTTACTTAACTAATTACCATGATATATGCCTAAGTATCATTGGTTTAAGGTCTCTTTTGGTGGATACAAAATCAACCAAGTAAATGTAGATCATTTTCCACCAAGTAAGCTATCAAAATATCAACACACTCTCTCTCTCTTCCCTTCACCCATTCCTATGGCCTGCTGTTGCCACCACCACCACCACCTACTACCGCCACCTGCTACTATCGTCAGCCACCAGCCACCACCCCATCAACCACCAGCCACTACCCACAACTCTCACAAACACCAAACATCACCTCCACCTCTCAAAATCTAAGCTTAAAGTGAGGTAAATCCTAACCTAATCATGTTTAACTTTGGTTTTTTATGTTGGCTTTGACTATGGATCATATTATCTTGATATAAACAAGTGTTATTTTGATGTTTTAATTGTTAGTTAAGCTTGAAAGCATGTAAGGGTTAAGGTTGATCATGTTCATGCCAGCTTAAGTTAAAACCATGCTTATGGATTGATTTCTATTTGATTTTATAATCTTTAGTTTTATTAATGATTATGATGATGTTTTTAGTGATTTGGAATGATTTCAAGTGAGGATTTGTGTGAAAAGAGAAGAAAAAGCCAAAACAATGCGGGCTGGAAATTTTAAGAAAATAGGGCAGATTTTAGGATTAAACTAGTAATGATCGGCCCATGGGAAAATTATTATTTTTTGTGGGTAGATAGCTCAGTATGTTATCTTTCAAATGGCTTTTGAATCGCCTTAATCCGAGGTCCTTGGAAAAAGTTATGGTCGTTTTACTAAAACTGTGTAGAATGGGACCAAACCTGACACACTTGGGTTCTAGTCCCATTTTGGGAACCCTATTATGCAAATGATATTTTGTATTGCAAATAAAAGTTTTTTAGGACTTATTAATCTTTTTATATTGGGGTTTTAGGTCTCCATTTGAGGTCAAGGCTGAAAGTTATGAATTTTTGAAGTAAACTGACCTGCTTTGGTGCAAATTGGGCTGTTATTGCAATTTCTGTGCGGCTTATGCTTCGAGGAAAATTATAAAAATTTTACTATAGATTGTCCATATTATTTTCAAATTTTCTATAATATTTCATGAATTTTGGTTGAGTATTTTGTGTTTGGTGATTTTTGGAAGCATCTTGAGTGATTGTGTAAAGAGTAATAATAAAGATTGAGTGAGATTGATCATACGCTCGTTTTGTGTATTTTATGTCAAGTTGGGTGTATATTCAATATACTTGTGTGGTGTGGAGTGCAAGTTAGCACATGATATGATTAAATCGATGGTATTGAAGTTGAACTATTATGGACTTTGGTCTTGAAGTGTTTCAGTTAATAGATTTTGTGATTGTGAACATGAGTTGCAAGATTAAATGGTTTCAGTAAGCCTTGTCCTTATCAGGATAGCGGTTACGCCTTCTATTATTAAGTCTTCTATTTGAGTTTTCTGTAAATCATGTCATTAGCATTTTGGGGGCGTTATAGATTTGGTATCAGAGCTAAGGTTTTGAGGGCCACCGTGAGCTATTAAGCGTTTATGAGTTAGCTATCAAGGTGTATATGAGTTATGTTAGATCCGTTAAATGTGCTATTAACTATAAGTTCATATGTATGGGCATATATGGAGGAACCATTTCCATTTGGGTGACTCAATCATTTGGTAATCTCCTGAGATTCAAGCATTAGCAAAGTGGAGTGTGGAACCATTTTGGTCACCTGTTAGTGAGGCATGCTCTCATTTATCTTGGAGTTATATTGTATGTTTCATTTCTCTCCTTTGTTTAAATTTTTGCAATCGTGCACTCGGGTGTGTGACCCGTTGAATTATGAACTTCGGCGTGTGGTCGTTGAGCCATTGATGTGTTTCTCTTCATTTCAGGTATCTATTATAAGGCTTTAAGACTGAGTTTTAGCCAGTTTTAAGGCAAAACTCTGTTCACTTTGCTCCAGAATTTGAGAGTTTCATTGATGTGTATTAACATACATGATATTAAGTATGGTGATGTTTCAAACCTATTACGGGAATGCCATTTGCAGCTTAGTATATCTTTGGGTTGAATCAGTATGAGATGGAATCACTCTAGGGAATCCTGTGACGATGGTCCAATAGCTTGTGGTGTGCTACTTGGCACTATATAGGTGGTACGAGTAAGATTAAGCTATCATTCTTGACATTAGGATCTTACATCAGCAATGCTCCCATTACTTCCTATCATTGACTTATTTCTGCTCTAGTTACCTTGAATTGTTTAAAGGCATCATTTCTTTGCCACTAACACTTTCTTGATTTGTAATGGAGTGTTTATGAAAAATCTCATATGTGGTCTGTGGGAAGTCCTTTAAACATATCTAAGCGGCCTTTCTTATAGGCGATTCAAACCCTGACAATCATAATCGTTTAATTCTCTATTTCCATAATGGAGCCTATAATGACCCCTGTATACGTTACTGTGTGATTTGCAGTTCTTCCTAAGTATATTTGACCCATTCTACTTACAGTTCAGTCATCACTATGTTCATATTTTTACTGTCACCTACTTTAACTCCTTGCTTCTATTTGGCCACTATTCATTTATTGCTTACAAAGCCTTTGATTGCTTCAGACCCAGTCATTAAGTGCCCTTTCAGTAATTAAATGGGTCCATATTGTTTGTGTTTCTATAGCACCGTAATGTCGTGTTGGCATACTACTCTATGGGCATGGCTGTATGTCATTACTTAAGTTATTTTAGCAATCTTTTCTTTGCTAGTACAACCTATCATATTAATGATAAACAACAATTTGTGCTATTTCCATCTGCCAGCAGTTTCGGAGTTTATATGCCTACCCAATACTTCTATTACTGCAGAATGTTTTATTGATGGATGCCATCGTGTTCAGTCATAAGGCTGACTCCTTCATCTTAACGTATTGGCCTTCCAAACACCAGATGAATAAAATTTTTCTTCTGGTGGTGTTGACCCTCATCTTCATCACTTTACTCACATATGGGTACCATATGACTTTTCAAATGCCTCTTTTGTATTCTGTTAGATTTCTTCACCTTTAGTACTTAATACTTCCTCTCAACTTCATAACATCGTTCATTTACTTTACTATCATGACCATCATGAATAAACTACACGCCTTGTATATACAGGTCATTTATATGCCTTACCTCTTTTATTATGAATCTTCGTCCTTTCGTTCATTCAGCTTACATGTCAGTCCTTTATAACCAATAAAGAAATATCTTTACAATATTTAATGGTGCGGTTACATCTCTTTACGTTTTAGATTGCCCCCTTATCATTTCAATTTACTGAAACCAGTAGGCAGTTGAATGTGTTACGTTTTATAAATAAGCCTATTAGTATTGCTGGAACCATATTCATTGGGCATTCAATCCAGTTTGATTGGCAGACCTTGTTATCATTGTGGGGATGAACTGACTGTGTACTTATAGAAGATGACTTGTAAAGATCTTAAGGTTAGCTTGAAAAATGAGGAAAGACTAGACGTGTGTTTTTATGGACCGAGGGAAGAAAAACCCTACTTCTACCCTAATTTTACTGTGCAAGTAAGTGAGTTATCGTGTCAGTAATGCATTGAATATTAGCAATATGCCAACCACACTCGGTACATATATATTTATAATTACAGTTTATAAATTTAGAGATATTCTATCTGAGGACTATCAAGATTGTTTCTCCCCAAGAAACATTAATTTTCAGATCAACCTAGTTTTGGGTGCTCAATCCATTTTCAAAGCCCCTATCACATGACCCCCAGCAGAGTTCAAGGAACTACAGATTTAGTAAAGTGATTTATTACAAAAGGGAGTTATTTGACCATGTGTGTCATCATGGGAAACCCTAGTTTTATACGTGTGAAGAAGGAAGGCGAAACCTTATGATTGTGTACTGCGTACAAAGAGTTGAACAAGATCGCTATCAAAAACAAGTGCCCTATACCTTGAATAAAGGATTAATGGGATTAACTGCCAGCAACATAAGTCTTTTCCAGGAATGATTTAAGCTCTGGATATCACACCTAAACTATGCAACCACAGTTTATCTTTTGCAAGAATGCCCTTTTATAGCAATTCTTGAAATTGTTTGCTTGTCTCATCTTCAAAAATTGATACTATCTAATATTGTTTAATCTCCCTTGCATTTCAACCCGATATTTTCCATTAGTGTGATCTTCCATGTCTTTGCAAACCCATCGTAAATGTGCGCTACATTTTTGTTTGACCTTATATGGTTGTCAATATTCCAGTGCTCTCGACCTTCACCATCCTTATTTCATGATCATGAGTTGTAGTTCATCCTGTTGGGAGTTGATTCACACATCTACCTTACATCTCATTTATTTATAATGATAAGCTTGTATAACTTATTTTGAATTCATAATGTAATTCAACTCTCATTGGTGTAGGTGATTGCAATTGTCATAATCCCCTTACTCTCTTTATTTTGAACTTCAACTCCCACACATATATCTTACATTCTGATAAATGAACTTCTACGTTCTTTATTTAATCTTATTGTTGTACTCGAATTGACTTCATATGAGTAAAGGCATGTTCCTATTATAGCGTGCTCAATCTATTTATCTATCCATTGGCACTTTGCTCGTCCAATCCATCTATCTATCCATTACACTTTGCTTGTCTAATCTATTTGTCTATCTATTGCACTTTTGCTTATCTAATCTATCTATCTATCTATTACACATTGCTTGTCCCATCTATCTATTGCACTTATCTTGTTGCATTGTGGCTATAAAGTCACTTAGTTGAAGCTCAGTTGCTTGTCATCTTGTTTCCAATTCGTCAGTTAAACCTGAGTATAACCATGCCATCTTTCTCCTTGGTTGATTATTTATTAGACTCTTTATGATCCATATTTATAAACCACACTTCTTGTGGCATTATATTTCAGAATTCATGATACGCTTATAGTTATCTTTATTCTAACCACCCATGATAATCTCTCCTTGATTAGCCTTTTCTGGTCTCATTGTTCATTTCTGCTGTATGCAATGATTTGCTTAGCTAAGAATTTCATCACTCTCATCCCTAACCATGGTCATTTCATTGCCCACAATCGACTGGGAGCAGATCCTTGAGTAGTCTAATGAGGGGAGATCATATGATGCATTAGAATTATCAGATGAGGATATTTTGACAAGGGCTTAATCTCTAGCACTGCCTAATTATATTGGAATGAGTCAAAAGAAACATTGAGTATAAGGTCAGAGATAACCTAAGCAAGCATTAAGAGGGAAAATTCAAGTACGTGTTGAGGTGACACGAGATCGACAAAAGAGTTATGCTTGCAAACCAAAGAAATAACAAAAGTCTCAGATGGGTTATAAAGTATTTCAAACGGCTTTTTTGGTCAAGGTAATAAGAGACTAACTATCCAAGGACAACTAGGGGCTAGTTACATGGGGCCTTATGATTCATTGAAAGGTTAAATCTTATAGCTTGTTGACTACACCTACCTGTTGAAGCCGAACACGTATTTTATAGCTCGTATTAGTATCAGAGTACTTATTAGGGTATACGACAGTTTTCATTACTGGACAAGGTGATGAACCAGTAGTGAGCACTTCCTCACTAGTAATAAGGTTCTTTTCTTTCGAAGAGAATATCAACTTTGAGTCAAAGTAATTGAGTTCATTAAGGCTATTGTGTGAGAAGTATCCGGATCTACTACTGAAACATGGGATTAAGCAGTTATACAATACGTAGACACCCTTAGTCATAGTACATTGGGCAAATTATACCTCTTCAGAAGGAAGCAATGGGAACCAATGGCCTACGTGTTTTTAAAGCAGCATTGCATACAATTGGCAAGCGTCATAAGTTTCGAGGACGAAACTCTTTAAGAGGGGAAGACTATAATAACCCGACCCTAACCCATGTTTATTTATTTAAATCATATTTATTTATTTAATTGATCATGTTAACTCATATTTATTTATTCAAATCATATTTATTTATTTAATTTATCATATTTATTCATTTAATTTATTATGTTTATGGATTTAATCACTCACGGTTATTTGTTTAACCAAATCATGTTTATTAATTCAATTACACTCAATTTATATATTTACCGAATTACCTTATGTCATTTAAATTTTTCGCTGTCATTTATCATATTTAATCATCGCCATTGGGGGATATTTCATTTGGGTCCCATTTTGCAATTCAAATTTCATTGGTTGTTAGTTCAAGTTTTGTTGATTAATTAAATATCGGGTGAATCGATAGTAGGCCTCGATAATTCTGGTTTAAGAAATTGTTATTATTATCATCACTATTATTATTATTATTATTATTATTATTATTATTATTATTATTATTATTATTATTATTACTACTTTTATTTTTGTAACCTTACAAAAATTTAATTTCAAGCTACGAAAATTCAATCGTATTAAGCGTAATTTCCTTTTGGGCCCAAACTTATTTCGGCCCAACAAGCTTTACTTCATTTTACTTAGCTAATCACCATGAGATGTGGCTAATTATCATTGGTCTAAAGTCACTCTTGTGGATATAAACTCAACTAAATAAAATTAGATCATTTTCCACCAAGTAAACTATCAAAATATCAACACACTCTCTCTCTTCCCTTTACCTATTCCCATGGCCTACTGCAGCCACCACCACCACCACCTACTGCTACCACCTGCTGCTACCGGCAGCCACCATCAACCATAAGCCACCACCCCATCAGCCACCAGCCACCACCCACAACTATCACAAACACCAAACATCACCCCCACCTCTCAAAATCCAAGCTTAAAGTGAGGTAAATCCTAACCTGATCATGTTTAACTTTGGGTTTTATGTTGGATTTGATTATGGATCATGTTATCTTGATATAAATAAGTGTTATTTTGATGTTTTAATTGTTAGTTAAGCTTGAAAGCATGCAAGGGTTAAGGTTTATCATGTTCATGCTAGCTTAAGTTAAAACCATGCTTATAGATTGATTTGTATTTAAGTTTGTAATATTTAGTTTTATTGATGATTATGATGATTTTTTTAGTGATTTGGAATGATTGCAAGTGAGGATTTGTGTGAAAAGAGAAGGAAAAGCTAAAACAGTGAGGGCTGAAAATTTCAAGAAAACAGGGTAGACTTCGGGATTAAACTGGTAATGATCGGCCCATGGAAAAATTATTATTTTTAATGGGTAGATAGCTCAGTGTGTTAGCTTTCAAATGGCCTTTGAATGGCCTTAATCCGAGGTCTTTGGTAAAAGTTATGGTTGTTTTAACAAAACTATGTAGAATGGGACCAAAACTGATATACTTGTGTTCTAGCCTCATTTTGGGAATCCTATTATGGGAATGATATTTTGTATTCCAATAAAAGTTTTTTTAGGACTTCTGTATCTTTTCATATTGGGGTTTTAGGTCTCCATTTGAGGTCAAGACTGAAAGTTATGAAATTTTGAAGTGAACTGACCTGCTTTGGTGGAAGTTGGGCTGTTATTGCAATTTCTGTACGGCGTATACTTCAAGAAAACTTCTGAAAATTTTACTATAGATTGTCCATATTATTTTAAAATTTCCTATAAATTTCATGAATTTTGGTTGAGTATTTTGAGTTTGGTGATTTTTGAAAGCATTTTGAGTAATTATGTAAAGAGCAATAATAAAGATTGAGTGAGATAGATCATACACTCATTTTGTGCATGTTAGGACAAGTTGGGTCTATATTCAATATACTTGTGTAATGTGGAGAGCAAGTTACCACATGGTATGATTAGGTTGATGGTATTGAAGTTGAACTATTATGGTCTTTGGTCTTGAAGTGCTTCAGTTAATAGATTTTGTGATTGTGAACATGAGTTGCAAGATTAGATGGTTTCAGTAAGCCTTGTCCTCATCAGGACGGTGGCAGCGGCTTCTATTATTAAGTCTTCCGCTACAGTTTTTCGTAAATCATGCCATTAGCATTTTGGAGGCGTTATATTATTTGACTAAGAGTTATGATATAGTTTGATGTTGCTGCCTTAATGTGTTTTTCCAATGGCTAAGATGTTTACAGTCTAGTTGAATGCATTAGAATAGCAGTTATGCAAAGATAAACTATTTTAATTGTCTAAGGAGAAATCATTTCCCATTCACCATAGCAAGCCCGGATAGTTATATTCAATATATAATCATTTGATATATCGATAGGCATAAAGTGATAGAGTATGTCATTAGTGATGTTTTTACATGATTTAGGGTATCATTTTCATATAAGAAGTGTTATATTAGTTACAGGAGTGGAGAAAGAGAGTAAGAGATAGTCATTAATCATAATAAAAATGGATGGGAGTGAATAGGAGCGGGAAGAAGTGGGAAGGAATAGTATTTATTTTATGGAGTGGGAAGAAGGGGAAAGGAGTGCGAAGAAATGGGAAGAAGTGGGATGGAGTGGAGTGGTAAGATTTACTCATGAAAAGAATAGGGCCTTAAGTGGGTAGTTACAAGAGTGTTACTTATACTCATTAATCACCTTATTAGTTAAGGAGCTTGTACTACTTTACAAGAGATCAGATTCGGAGCTTTCAGCATCACAGAAAACACAACATCTCTTACTGTCTTTCTCTATCTCACGTTAATCCAACCATCATTTAAGATTAGTGTTTGGCGTGTGTTTTTACCAGTGACTCTAGTACCCACCAGATCGTGGATAGAAAACTACAATCAGATCCAAATCAATTCCGCAATAAGGAGAGTCCTTATTTTCCTTCAAGATATGAAGAACTTATTCACTCAATTCTTTACTCTTGGACTTTTACATGTTACTTAGCCAATCAAAGGTAGAAAACCACATTTTTTGTATCAACAAAATTCTTTGATGATATTCCAATCACTGTGCTAAGCACTTGAGGATCGACGGCATTAATTGAGATCCGCTTTCAAATGCGAACATGTAGTATGAATCTTGTGGGCCTCACTCCATCCTCCAATAGTCCAATGTGGGTAATTATTGAGAGAACACAACAGGCCTTTGAGGTCTGACCTAGAATGTAATGCTTTCTAGCCTGTGGATAGCCCTTATATGGGCATTGTTGGATGGGCTCTACGTGGGCTATCAACAGGGATCCTTCATCAGAAACTTACTTTTAGGTAAAGGTTTATTGGAGTCAAAGTTAGTAGCCTTCAATGCAAGTCAAGAAATGTATGATTTGCTGTCATATGGTGTCGTTGCTGCTGTGTTGGCTCACCCCTCATTTTCAGCTTCGACAGGGTGCAATGAACTTGTCCTTGTCCCTGCATTCAATCTCCAAGCTGCTGCATTTGGGTTTGCCTTCCCCTTAGGGTATCCTGGAGTGCGTGACATGCCAAATGAGAAGGATTCAGGAAAGGACAATTGGTCATTTGGAAACTTGTCAAGATGACGAAATTATTGACTTGATCGACACTGATACTATATGGATCCTGGTTCCAGGTGCCACTGATGTTTTACTTCTCATGGTTATAGTGATAATGGTGCAATGTAGCATCACTGCACTACTACTAAGAAGTGATTGTGCTATGTGATACCCTGTTATGAATCAGTTTGAGGATATGTCCATCTATGTGCTTATATGTTTGAATACACAGTTCTGTATGCACTCTTGACAAGTGATTATGCTTGTGAACCTTAAGCCCTTAAGGATAGAAAAGTAGAGAAAGAAGCCACGGATTTGGAGCACACCAGAGCTCAAGTGGTTATGCAACCTACCCTACTCTCAAACTCCACAAATTTCCAACAATGGAGTAGATCAGTGAAAATAGCTCTGCAAACCAGAACAAAGCTAGGATTTATAGATGGATCATATAAGAAGCCTTCCCCTACATCTTTGAAGTATAAGTAGTGGATTCGCTGTGATAGTATGGTGGTTAGTTGGTTACTTAATTCAATTGTTCATGAGCTTTTTGAAGCTTTTCTTTACACTGGTTCTGCTAAAGAATTGTGGAGTGAACTCTCTGAGAGGTTTGGCCAAAACAATGGTCCACTCCTTTACCAAGTCCAAAAGGAAATCTTTGAGTTGTATCAGGGTAATGACAGCATTGCTGTGTATTATACCAAACTTAAGAGGTTATGGGATGAACTGGATGATCTGAGTGAGGTGTCAAGTTGTGACTGCATTCACAAAGCTGATTGTACTGTAGTCAAGAAGTCTAGAGAGTTGGAGCAAAGCCAAAGATTAATGCATTTTTTAATGAGATTAAATGATGGGTATGATTCTATTAGAGGACAGATACTTCTTATGGATCCCCTACCCAATGATAGCAAGGCATATTGTATGATTTCCAGGGTTAAAACCCAAAGATTAGTCACTGGTAGTATTTCAAATGGCCATAGGGAGATTGCTACCATGACTAACAGAATACCTGAATATGGAGAAGGGGATAATTCCAATGCATTGGCTGTCAAGAGTGGATTCAATCAAATAAACAAAAAAGACAATAAGAGAATAAAAGGCACCAGGTTTTGTGATCATTGCCAAAGATCGAGCCATGCACAAGACCAATGTTTCAAGCTCATTGGATATCCTGATTAGTATGAAGGGCCAAAGGATACTGGTAAGGGAGAAAGGACTTATAGAGTGGCAGCAAATGTGACTAGTTAAGCTAAACAAGTACCAGACAGTCCCCTTGAGAGTACAAACCATGGACAGCTTGATTCCAATCTAGTTCAGCCCTTGGCTCATGAAATGATGAAGCTGATGAAAATGGAAGGAAATGTACAGCACCAGCAGCTTGATGGTGTACACTCTTTTGCACATTTTGCAGGTATGGCTAGCTATAACCCTCATTTTAGTACTAGTTGTACTGTGCAAAATAACTACTATGGTTCTTAGACTGTAGATACTGGTGCCTCAGACCACATGACCTATAACCTGTAAGTTTTTGATAAAATCCAACCCTTGACTGAACCTGTTCATGTAACTCTACCTAATGGTACCATAAAAAGGGTTTCACAGGCTGGACAGGTCAATTTGTGTTCCACCCTGACTCTCCATAATGTTCTATATGCGCCAGACTTCAAGTTCAATCTTATATCATTTAACAAACTCTTAACTGACCTATATTTCCTTGCCTTATTCACCCCTAACCTATGTGTCTTTTAGGACCCTTTAACTAACCTCACTTTGGCAACTGCACCTGTGAACAATGGACTGTATCAGTTCAAGTCTGCTAGTCAAGCTGGAACCAATAGCACCCTGCAAATACCTACTAAAGCTGGGCAAAAGAAGAGCAGTTCAAGTCTAACGGTAGCTAGTCGTAATCCTATTTTTACATCCACTTTCATTGACTGTAAATATCTAAGCCTTGACATAATTCATGCAAGACTTGGTCATACTTCTCTTTCCAAGATGCAGCATATACCTATATGTACACACCATATGACATTTGTGTACAAGTTAAGATGCATAGACTACCCTTCAATAAAAGTACCATTACTACTTCATCCCCTTTTCAGTTGATACATTTGGATGCCTGGGGTCCTTATAAAACTGCCACTATATGTAGAGCTCATTACTTCCTAACCATTGTTGATGATTTTACCAGAACTACTTGGACTCAACTTTTATAAAATAAAACACAAGTTAGGCCTGCCAGTAAACAGTTTTGCCTCATGATTCATACACAATTTCAGCATAAAATCACCATGGTCAGAAGTGACAATGGCACTGAATTTCTTAACTCCTCTTGCCTTGATTTCTTTTCTGCCAATGGTATTATACACCAGAAATCCACTGTTGGCACACCTCAGCAGAATGGTGTGGTTGAGAGAAACATAGGCACTTGCTCGATTCTGCTCGAGCTATTAGAATTCATGCAGGCTTGCCAAAACATTTTTGGGGGGAATGTATCCTTTCAGCCACACATATTATTAACAAGCTTCCTATGGCAAACCTTAACTGGAAAACCCCCTTTGAAAGGCTTTGTAAGAAAAAGCCTACCTATGATGACTTAAGAGTCATAGGGTGTCTAAGTTTTACAGCAAATTTGAAACCAACAGATAAGTTCGATGTTAGGGCCAAGAGGTGCATTCTATTGGGATGTCCTTTTGGGTATAAGGGTTACAAATTATATGATTTAGACACAAAGAAAACCTTCCACAGTAGAGATGTCCTATTTCATGAAAATATATTTCCCTTTAAAAGAGCCTCAACATATAATGGCAATATTGATATAACCCCAGACTCATCATTACAAGCTTATCCTTTTCTTTCCATTCCACATGCTGCTCCAACATACTCTGAACACAATATCTCCACTTCAAAAAACCTGCAAACATCCTCAATTTTAGTCCATGAACCTGTCATCTCAGACTCAGAATATCTTGGTTCATCTCACCAGATTATTCCAGACACATCTGCATCATCTTTTTCTTCTTCCCATTCATCATCTATTCATGGTTCACCTTCATCTCCCACACATCATAGCCACATACCTGCTGCTGATGCTACTGCTCAGTCTTCTTCTATTCCCAGTCCTCCAGCACTTAGAAGGTTAGGCAGGTCTAGAGGTCCACCAGCTTGGTTGCAAGACTATATCTGTCCATAACAGGTTGCTTCAGCCCCTCAATCCTCCACATCTCAGTCACAGAGTCTCATTACTGTTGTCAATCCCTATCCCCTTTTTACATATGCTAATCTAGCACATTTGTCACCCAGTTACATGGCATCTCTTGCTAAAGTTTTACAAACCAATGAACCATATAGTTATGTACAGGCCCAACAATACCCTGAATGGGTAAAAGCTATGGATCAAGAGCTTACAACCCTTGATGCTAATCATACCTGGGTATTAACCTCTTTGCGCTATGGAAAGAGAGCATTGACATCAAAATGAGTCTTCAAAACAAAGTACAACCCAGATGGCTCAGTTGACAGACACAAGGTAAGATTAGTCATCAAAGGCTTTGAGCAGATCAAGGACAAAGACTACAAACGTACTTTCTCCCCTGTGGCTAAACTCACTACTGTGAGGTTGTTTGTGGCTCTGGCCACGGCTAAAAGCTGGCCTCTGCATCAACTGGATATAAATAATGCTTTTCTTCATGGTTATATTGATGAAGAGGTATATATGTTGCCTCCTGAAGGCTACTCCAAAGCATTACCTAGTCAAGTTTGCAAACTACAGTGTTCACTTTATGGCCTGAAGCAGGCCTCCAGGTAATGGATTAAAGAGTTGACAAAGTTTTTTCTTGGGAAGGGTTTTAAGCAATCCAAGAATGACTACTCTTTGTTCACCAGAGTTATGGACAGTAAAGCCACTTTTGTGCTAGTATACGTGGATGATCTTCTTATTACTGGAAATGATACAGTTGGTATTGCTGCCATTAAAATGGATTTACACAATGTTTTCACAATCAAGGATCTGGGGCTGGCTCGTTACTTCTTAGGCATTAAAATAGCTAGATCCTCTCAGGGTACCTTCCTCAAGCAAACAAAGTACATACTTGACATCTTAAAAGATACAGGCATGACAGGAGCTAAACCGGCTTCATTCCCTTTGCCAAAAGGGCTTCATCTGTCCTTAGATTCAGGAGACCTTCTAATTGACCCTTCTCCCTACAGAAGATTGGTTGGCAGACTCCTCTATCTTACTCTTACTAGACCTGACATATCATATTCAGTTCAGCTATTAAGTCAATTCCTTCAGCAGCCTCGACAGCCTCATGCTCTTCATGTTCTCGGGTATCTCAAGGGGATTGCAAACAAAGGATTGTTTTATTCAAAGGATAATGGTCTTCAACTTCTAGCATGCAGTGATGTGGATTGGGGCGCTTGCAGGGATTCAGCTTATTCTTTGATAGCCTTCTGTGTGTTTGTAGGGTCTTCCTTGATCTCATGGAAGACCAAGAAACAGAAAACCATGTAAAATCTTCGGCTGAAGCAGAATATAGAAGTATGTCAGCTACCACCTCTGAACTTGAGTGGATTTATTTCTTGATGCAAGATTTATATATTACGCCAAATGTGCCAGTCATCTTGTTCTGTGACAACAAGGCAGCTCAGCATATTGCGCAATAAGGCTCCGTTTGGTCCTTAGAAAACTTGATGGAAAGAAAAGTTGAAGGAAAAAAAAAATATGAAGGAAAAAGAAGTAGGAAGAAAATAAGTTTTTTTCTCTTGTTTGGGTCAAAAAAAAAATGCAAGAATTTGGATGAGAAATTTGAATGTTAATGAACTACTTAAATCATTTTGATACCATCTAAACAATACAAGGTTGGAGAAGGTTGGGAATTTTCCTCAAACTTTCCTTACAATTTTATGAGGAAAATTTTGTCACTTGTTTCTAACAATATTTCTACCAAACTTTCCTCCATATTTTTTTCTTTGTGATTTTCTCTAAACCAAACACAAAAAAAAAAAGTAACTTTCCTAAATTTTTTTCTTTCCACCAAATTTTCGAAAGCTCAAACAGAGCCTAAGTGGAAACCATGAATTTATACCTTTGTAATTAAAATTGTAGTGCTCCCTCCGCCCCCCCCCCCCCCCCAAAAAAAAAAAAAAAGCTACGCAATATATTTGTCACTAGGAATGGAACTTACATTCTTTATCCATAATTGCTTTCAGTCAAGCTTCTCTTTCATCCCAGGGGAAGCGCACAAGGTGGCATTGTTACTGTCGTCAATGGAATCCCTGTCCTCGAGCTTTTCTTTGTTCAAGGTGAATGGTGATGTCTATCCTTTGGAAGTCTGCACCACACCAACTTAATGATTCGTTTATTCAGTTCACCAAATACTTGTATATCACCTTGAATTCATGTCTAATATAGATATAGATAACACATGCACAAAGCACAAGGGCAATGTGTATCACCTTGAAGGTGCATATCCAAGAAACAGCAAAATTACTTTAGTTATCATTATCATAATTTGTATCCAGTAATCTCTGTTGCTCTCTCAGTGACATTTTCTGATTTCATTTATTATTAATTTTAAATGCACAGTCCCCTTGTAAAAGTTGTGCTTACAATAACAATGTGGAGTTCCTCAGCCAAGAAGAGAACAGCCATTAAATCAGGCAAAGCATATGACCATCTTCTCTTTATGAGATGAAGATTGAGGTTAATATATTAGTGCAACCAGAAGTTTTAATTGGTAAGGAAATATCCTGGGAGAAATAAATAAAAATATGTCACCTAATGTATTTCAGTGTTACCAGAAAATGTAATAAACCTTAACCTCCTTGGAAGCCTCGGGACAGTGTCAGCTGGAACCGGTTGTTGGCGTATAATATCCAAAGTTGGCGTATAATTAATGCATTAAAGCTACTAACGTGCACTCCTCAAGTTATGGGCAAGCATGTAGTTTCCCAAGGATAAATATATGTACCCCAGTACCTCGTTATGTATTACATACTGATAATCCTTATCCCACGAAAGTCAATAGCTAGGATTGTTGATATATTCTCCTCTTTTTCAAATTCATTTTCAACAGCGTCATCTCGCCCACCACCAAAAAGCAAAAAAAAAAAAAAAAGAAAAGAAAAAAGCAAAAAAGAATGTGTAAGTCAATATTGCCTGCAAGCTGAGAGAAAACGACATGCTGGCAGATGGTACTAGAAAAGTTCATCAGTTTCAGGCGTTGAACCAACATAAAACGAAAAAGTGAATTCTCACCTATGCTGATCATTTCTTTGAGCTGGAAGATGACTAAATCTGCCCCTCCTCCTGCTACCGGTTTTGTGATTTTGTACATGTGATCTGAGTCAATAATTCTCATCCAGACACGATCCCTTCTATAACGTGTTTCCCTCTGATAAAATGAATTCCACTTATTATCAAACATACTATTATCTGCAGTCACAAAATTATTGCAAGACAAGCATCTTTCAAAACAGTAGGATGAATACATGACTAGATAAGACAATGATCAGAATTGCCGGAAGAGTTGGGCTAATTTCTGGGCTGCTGTTTATCATCTTCAACCTACTGCTAATATTATTCTCAAGAGATGTGACATGTGATGATAGTCTTTTCGACAAGTATGCCTGTCCAACCAGCAATTACACTTACAGCATGGGCAGCACCTTCCAAAAAAAACTTAACGACACTCTGTTCTCCATCCTCCCTACAATGGCGACTGCCTCCCACTTCTTCAACTACTCAGTTGGTCAAGGCGTTGACCAAATCTATGCTCTTTACATGTGTAGCGGTGACATTAATGCCCAAGCCTGTCATGGTTGTATTCAGGCTGCTGCCAATACTCCTGTACAAAAATGCCAAACCATGAAAGAAGGGATCATCTGGTATGAGGAATGCCTCTTGGGTACCGCACTATTTTCTCTCAGGTGGAGCTTACCCCAAGCAAACTAGGCTTCAACCGTACCAGCTTGTGGGGTGCATATGATCTCGATCCGTATTTGCAAAATGTTACCGATGCAATGAATGGTCTCATCAAGAAGGTCTCTGATAACTCAAGCCTCCATGGTTTTGCTACCACACAAATTGACCTCTCTTCATCACATACATGGAGGTGGCGTGGCTTAGCACAGTGCACCCCTGACATTCTGGGCAACCCATGTTACACATGCCTCAGTGCTGGTTTCAAACAATGGGATCCTTGGGCAATTACTGACATCTTTCTTCCAAGCTGTCTCATTAGATTTGACTTGTATGGGTCTCCGCCTCCGTCTTCTCCAGGCCAATCAGGTTAATGCTGAATTGCTATTAGTTATTATTGCTTGAGTTCTGGCATATTCTGATTTGAGCAAAGGTTGTTGCGCTTAATTAGTTTTCTATAATCTAGCAGGTCCGGACAGTTCGAAAATCATACGGATAGTCCTCCCATCCATCATTGCAGTTTTGTTGCTTCTTAGTGGCTTATGTTTTTGGGAAAACTGCTATCATCAAGGTCAATGGCAATTCAACCACACACGTAAGAGTAAGCAACAGTTACAGACATCAACGCCAATGGTTTTCATACTTTAGGAGGACTCTGTCTAAAGTTCTTGTCTTTGCCGTAAATTTGTGTTATTCATGAATTTGCTTCCTCTCATTTGATGTGCTTTCACAACCTGTTCCCTCCTTTCCCTTAATTCTTGCAGTCTTATCATTTTAACATGAAAATCAACACAACAGAAAACGCGGTGGGAACTTCCTTAAAGGATTATAAAGAGACATTGAATGCATAATTTTGCTTTGGTTCCCTTTTCATGTTTTTGTCTGGAGAATAATGTCATTGGATTTGATGCTTACAATTTACAAGTTCACATGGATGATTTCATGAGTATAATTGTTCAGGTATGATCTTCTATGGGATTACGCATCACGTTGAATTAGCCATAAATATGCAACCACTACCTATGTTTGGAAGAGAGATTTTTGTCTTTAAAGCCCAGGCTTCCTTTGTTGTATTGTTATGGCAATATGGCCTTATCTGCTAATAATGACACGCTGCACTCGGGCTCCCCGCAGATATTCAAAGGCCAACAAGCCCTAGTGTGTTTTTTTTTTTTGGGGGGGTGGATGTTGGTGTGTGGTGGGCAAGGGGAGGGTATAGAACAAAGTTTCCTTCATGCTTATAGCTTGAATCCTTCATGCATGAGTTGTTTAATTAACAATGGAAGAATGTATCAGTATGTTGAGGAGATTGCAGTTACATACACAGCCATTAGGTTGTTAGAAGTTTGTTTTAATTGCTTAACAAACTTTCCCGCCAATTATCTCTCTCTCTCTCTCTCGGTTGTTATTGTTCTGGTATGAAGCAATGTATATATAGTTACATTTGACATCAATAAAGAATTATCAGAGTATTCTTGCAAATCTCTCTCCTCTTTTCTATCTCACTAAAATCTGATAACATGGTATCAAAGCTGCCATTGATGAATCCTTGAGCTCTTCCAAAGCTTCAATGATTGAAAATTCATTTCTCTTTCGATTGATTGCTTTGTTCCAACAAGTTACTCCAGTTTCCAACATTAATCGATCAAAGTCTGAAATCCTTCTTGTTTTTGATCAATTCTCTCTGAGTCATCTATGGCAGACTCAAACACAACAACTTCTGATCCATCACACGAATTGTTTCTCCATCCCTCTGATCATCCAAATTGTATCTTATCATCAGAACCTCTTGCAGGTTCCAACTATGGCCAATGGAAGAGATCCTGTGAGGTCACCCTATTGTCCAAAAACAAAATAGGTTTTATGACTGGTTCGTGTGTCAAACCTGCAACAGGCCCTCTTACTTCTCAATGGGAACGATGCAATGCTATGGTCATTTCTTGGTTGCTGCACTCTATCAAGAAGGACATAGCCACTAGTGTTCTTTTTTGTTCCACTACTAAGCAAATCTGGGAAGAGCTTGAATTAAGATATGGTGAAAGCCAAGGCACAAAGATTTTCCAAGTACAGAGAGAGATCAACAACCTATCACAAGGTAGTATGTCTGTCTCAGACTACTTCACCAAATGCAAGATTCTTTGGGATGAGTATGCTGTCTTGGTTAGCATACCCACCTGTTCTAGTGATGATTGTCCCATTGGAAAAGCAATGATTAAACTGCTTGAAAATCAGCAGTTAATACAGCTCCTCATGGGTCTCAATGACAACTATGTTGTTGTTAGAGGCAATATCCTTATAACCCATCCAATGCGAAAGAGTGGCCAAGCTCTAAGCATGATCTTGCAAGAGGAAAGGCAAAGAGAGCTTCATATTAGCTCTCCCCTACTTAGAGACTCCTCTGCTTTGTTTTCTCAACACAAAAACATCCATCAACCTTCAAAACAATACTCACAATCATAAATCCATTACCAACAGCCTCAGTATTCTCAGCAACCCCATCCACAATAATCATCCCAGCAGAACACATCATATCCCATCAGAAGAAACACCTTGTTCTACAACCATTGTAGAAGAAATGGGCATACTATTGACAAGTGTATCAAGTTGCAAAGGTAAAGAACCAATACATCAATTGACCGAGGCAAGAGAGTTGCTGCCATTGCTCAGCATGATGACAATCTTGAACAAGAATAGTCCCCACCATACTTCACTGCAGACCAGTACAACAAGCTGATTGCCTTATCGAACAAGCATGATCTGGAGACTTCAATTCCTACACCAAGGGAGACAACAAGTGCAGCTATGTTGGTAGGTAAGCTATTTGTTTCTCAGCCTCTAAGCCTGATTTAAAGTGGATCATTGATAGTGGTGCCACTGACCACATTACCCCTAACCTACACTGCTTCTCTTCCTATACTCCTCTTGATCAAAATTCCTTCATCACTATGCCCAATGGCAAGCAAGATCAAATACATCATTTTGGCACAATTGCACTCACTCCCTCGTTGACCTTATACAATGCATTACATGTACCAGATTTTTAATACAATCTTTCATCTGCTAGCAAACTAGCTAAATAACTCAATGCCCATGTTGTCTTTACTCCCACTGTATGTTATATCCAGGACTCTTCAATGAGCAAGCATTTGGAAATTGGTAAAGAAACTGGGGGCTTATACTTTGTGGATCACAAATCCTGTTTTTCCAGCATGGCCAGCAGTGTATCTCAATCATTCCAGACAAGCAATCCACAAGACATTCATTTTATTTTTTCTCTTTCTTGTCAGTTTTCTCCTCTAGAGTTATGGCATTGTAGACTTGGCTATATATCTTTTGATAATATGAAACACATTGATGTTCTCTCCTCTTATATTTCAAAGCCAAGATCAATTTGTCAAGTATGTCACCAAGCTAGGTAGTACAGATCGTCTTTTCCTGCTAGCATATCTTGTACCTTACATATATTTGAAATGATACACATTGATCTTTAGGGCCCTTATGCTACTCCCACTTATGATGGCTATAAATATTTTATAACCATTGTGGATGATTTTTCAAGAGCAACTTGGACACATCTCCTATCACACAAATCTAATGCTTTTTCTATTCTCAAATCATTCATATCTTTTGTCCAAACACAGTTTCAAATCAATATCAAAATCATCAGATCTGATAATGGCCTAGAATTTTCTAACCAAACTGCTACTGCCTTTTATGCTTCTCATGGCATTATACATCAGACTTCCTGTACAAGTACTCCACAATAGAATGGAATTGTGGAAAGGAAACACACACATTTATTCGAAACAGCAAGAGCCTTGTTTTTTCAATCTAAGGTCCCTGTTAGATTCTGGGGTGATTGCTTACTCACAGCAACCTACATTATAAACACAATGCCATCCTCTGTTTTATAAGATCAAACCCCTTATGAAATCTTATATGGTTAAACACCTATTTACACTCATCTCAAAACTTTAGTTCTTTATGTTTTGTCTTAACTCCCAAACACAACCGAGACAAATTTGTACCTAGAGGGAACCCTTGTGTTTTCCTAGGCTATCCTTATGGAAAAAAGGCCTACAAAGTTTATGATCTCACAACCAAAAAGGTGTTTTCTAGCAGAGATATTCAATTTTATGAAGCCTATTTCCCCTTCCATCATCTCTCTGAACCCTCTTCCAGTGCTCCCTTACCATCCCCTATTTTTCTACATGATGATCATCTAGACTCATTTTCAGACTCATCTTTATCCTCTTCCACTCCTTCCTCCACTTTATCCACTCATCCATCATCATCTGCATTCAACTCTCCCTCACCCTATCATACACATTCTTCCCCCATCTCTCATAGTTCTCCCTCTTTATCTGCTCATTCACATTCTTCCCCTCCTCCCCTTTCTTCCCCTCAACATTTTCCTCCATTGAGAAGAACTGCTCGGCCACACAGGAAACCTTCTCATTTACAGGATTATATATGCTCCAATGTAGTCTCCAGCGTCAGTTCTAACCCTTTCAATGCTGCTCATTTGTCTCAGTTTTATAGCCTTGTCCAACTTCATCATTTACCACCTACTTCCCTTGTTCATTCCATAGCCCTTCTCTCCTTTCATGAACCCACTTCTTATCACCAAGCTTCTCTTGATCCACTTTGGGTTTAAGTTATAGAGTCTGAGTTACAAGCTTTACACACCAATAATACTTGGACTGAAGTTGATATTCGTCCTGGTAAAAAGGCAATTACTTACAAATGGGTGTATAAAATTAAGCTCAAAGCTAATGGTTCCATTAAGAGATAGAGGGCAAGGTTGGTTATTAGAGGTAATACACAGAGAGAGGGAATTGATTTTATAGAAACATTTTCACCTGTTGTGAAAATGACTACAATCAGGGTCATCCTTGCTCTCGCAGCTCATAGACAGCGGCATATTTTCCAAATGGATGTGAACAATGCTTTCTTACATGGTGAATTATATGAAGAAGTATATATGAGGATGCCTAAAGGTATTCCTAATCCTCACAACAAAGTCTGCAAATTAGCCAGGTCCCTCTATGGGCTAAAACAAGCATCTCGACAATGGTTTGCCAAGCTTGCAGATTTTCTCACACAACAGGGCTATATTCAATCTAAGAACGGTTATTCTCTTTTTTGGAAGACCACTAGCACACATATTATCATTGTAGCTGTCTATGTGGATGACATCTTAGTCACAGGCTCCAACATTGATGAGATTCATGTTCTCAAACATCATCTTCACTCTTCCTTTGGCATCAAAGATTTGGGTCAATTACACTACTTCCTGGGCTTTGAAGTCTCACACCTTCCTAAAGGAATATCTTTGTCCCAAAGGAAGTTCACTCAAGACCTTTTGCTAGACAGTGGCTTCTCCACTAGTGAAAGTGTGGCTACTCCATTGCCCTTGAATTGCAAACTAGACCCTTATGCAGAAGAACTTCTACAAGAACCTTCTCACTATCAGACCATTATTGGCAAATTGCACTTCTTAACCGATTCCAGACCAGATCTTTCATATGCTGTTCAAACACTCAGCCAATTCATGCAATCCCCAGGGTCCTCTTATCTCCTAGCCCTTGAACATACACTTTGATGCTTAAAGGGTACCTCTGGACAGGGCATTCTCCTCAAGGCCAATGGTCCTTTAATCTTCAAAGCATTCTCTGATAGTGATTGGGCCTCATGCACCTTTTCTAGGAGATCAGTCAATGGCGACATGATGCTCTTAGGCACTTCCCCCATCAGTTGGAAATCCAAGAAACAACCCACAGTCTCCAAGAGCTCTCCTGAAGCTGAATATAGGGCCATGTCACAAGCAAAGAATCCTCATTCCTAACCTATCACTCTCCATTGTGACAACCAGTCAGGTCTTCCAATTGCAAAGAATCCTATTTTTCACGGGAGAACAAAGCACATCGAGATTGATTGCCATTTTACAAGAGACAAGGTACTTGAAGGTCTTTTACAGCTTGCATACATCCCCACAAATCTTCAGCTCACAGACATTCTCACCAAAATTCTTCCTTCTCCTCAACACAAGGAGCTATTATCCAAGCTGGGCATGGTTGACTGCTCTCCATCCCCATCCCCAGCTTGAGGGGGGGTGTTGAGGAGATTGCAGTTACATACACAGCCATTAAGTTGTTAGAAGTTTGTTTTAATTGCTTAACAAATTTTCCCGCCAATTATCTCTCTCTCTCTCTCTCCTGGTTGTTATTGTTCTGGTATGAAGCAATGTATATATAGTTACATTTGATATCAATAAAGAATTATCAGAGTATTCTTACAAATCTCTCTCCTCTCTTTTCTATCTCATTAAAATCTGATAACACAGTATGATGAATGTAATCCACTTGTTTTGGGTTTTGTGTCTGCTCAGAGGAGCTGAAGCAACAAGATCGCTCCGGAGATCATCAGAAATACAGTTGAGTTTGTGTCTGTTCTCCTTCGATGCTTAATTCCTGTGCTTCAGCTGTAGAGCACAGAGTTAGAAGGCCAACAAAAGTAACTAAAAACTAGCCAATATGGCCGCTGAACAAAACTTTTTCCCCTACATTGTAGTTGTAAATCTTCCAATGGAGGAGAAATGGATATCAGTAGATGGTGAAATTAGGCAGCCTCGGACAGCTAGAGTTAAAATATTTTCATACTCAGAGATAGATAACATGACTAGTGGTTTTCAGAGAAGACTGGGAGAAGGTGGGTTTGGGTACGTCTACTATGGTTGCTTAGCAGAAGGCAAGCATAGCAAAGATGTGGCTATCAAGGTGCTATCCAAGGATGCTCCTAAACAGTTTAGTACTGAGGTTTGTTACTTTGGGCCAACCAATGCTCTACTAGTTGTAAAATTTAGACATGTACATACTCCTTCCCCCTCAACATTTATGTATATAACGCATAGAATTAATGAGATCGATCTTTTTTACCAAAACAGATAGCATTGTTGGGGAAGATTTCTCACAAGAACTTAGTTTCAATAATTTGATACTGTGAAGAACCGACCAACCTGGCTTTAGTGTATGACTACATGGCTGGCGGTGACCTGAAAGCTCTACTGTCAGGTGGGGCCTTTTTATTGCCATTTGTGATAAGAGTATTCATAACTGTTTTATATTTGATGATCTACTCAATTGATTCTTTCCTCATCGATGGTAGTTGCAACTAAAAGTGTAGTAATTAGTGGAGTTGCCCCTGATTGTGCAAGTTCAGATTCTTTGAGCTGGAAGACAAGACTTCAAATAGGAATTGATTCAGCTCAAGGTCAGGAATAACTAAATCAGTACATACGAACTTATTCATATTTAGAAATTATTAATTAAGATATATTATATTGCAGTGCTGATGAACCAGTTTTAACTCAAGTGTATAATCTATACTACTGTAGGATTGGATTACTTGCACCATGGATGTAGGCCAGCCATAATCCACAGAGATGTGAAGACCCCTAATATACTGCTCAATCAGCATCTTCTGGCAGCGATAGCTGATTTTGGCTTCTCCAAGATCTTTCCAGATGATTATATTTCAGTTTTATCAACACGGGTAATTGGGACACCTGGTTACATTGATCCTCAGTAAGTCCTATCCCAACCCAGTCAATATATCCCGACTGCCAGCGATAAAGCCAGAAATTTAAGGAGGGAGGCTTGGCAATAATGGTACAGTAATGTAAAATTTAACATTTGCTCGTAAAACTAAAACTAAATGACTATTACGTTACATGTAATATACATGTGGGGGAACTTGCAGGATTTTTTTTGGGGGGGGGGAGTCACTTAGGTGCATAGTATGCAATGTTTTTTAAAAATCAATATACATCAATTCCCTAAATGTGGAGTTCATTAATCTAGTGACTAAAAGTCTAATAATTACAAGAGACCTAATTAATTAGTATTTAATCATATATGATTCTAATTTAGCAAAGAATGTCTAATCAAATTTAAAATTCAAATATTTTTTATACTAAAATTAAAATATTTTATGTTCCGCTAATATAAAAATATAACTTTAAAAAGCTGAGAGAAAATGGTGGAAGGTTGGACATTAAGGGGTAAAAAATTAAAAGATGAAATAAACATATCAAAGTACTAAATTCTGAAAAAAGAAATCGCAAAACTACCTAAATAGAATTTTATGGTTATTAGATCATTTGAAACTAACAATTATGCAAAGTTAAGTGAAGAAAGTTATGACAGCTAATATTGCAACTAATTATTTTTTCTTGTCTTCTATGCATTAAAAGATGCAGTGAAAGAACTAAAAAAAATTCAATAAAGAGGGGATCAAAGCTGAGAAAAAATTTTAAAAATTTAAAACACTAAGAGACGAGGAGATCAATTTCAAACCAGTGACACAAGCAAAGAAGTAATAGTAAGCAAGGAGAAAACCTTGGTTCAATGGGTTAGGCCTATGCTGGAGAGAAGGGACTTGGAGAGCATAGTGGATCCAAGGCTTCCACAAGTTCAGAACTGCAGTTCCCTCTGGCGAGCAACAGACTTGGCTGTGGAGTGTGTTAACCTTAGTGCATCAGAAAGGCCAGCAATGAGTCATATAGCTTCAGGACTCAAAGAATGCTTAGCTATGGAGATGGAAGAGATGAGCCCCATTGCTCGTGATTCCAACTCCATGGAGATTGTAAGTCTTTCCCTTTCTACAGTAATGGGTCCAGCAGCACGCTGATTTCAAGATAAATTTGTGACAAATTAATTACCCTGTTCAAAATTCAATTGAAACATTAGTTTATATCTTTACTGTATAAAATTGTGTATAGTTTGTTGGAAATAATGACAACAACTATCTTCTTTTTCTACCTTCACTTTGTCTCACATAGGAGGCTTAGGAATCTTTTGTGGTGTTTATATTATTCCCTTTTCCTTTAACTTGTTGAATTGCCGTCGAGCTTGATTTTGTTAATAATGTGGGTTCAGGGTTTGACCACCACATGCGCATCCCGCCTGGCTGGTGCAGTGCAGCAATGGCCACGAGCTTCTCTTACCTACTAAGTTTATGGAGAAAAATTCTCTATTTTTCGGTCCGTTCGTGTAATTGCAAATGCTGATCCTGCTGATTTTTTTCTCCTTTTTCTTCTCCAAAAACAGCTAGCTAAAGCAGTCAAGTGTTGTCTCTGATTTTCAACAATAATCTCTCTATGTTTGCTAATTTTTCTCACCCCTCCAACAACTTGTTTCACCCTCTAAATGCACGCCTTCCTACAACTGTTAAACACACAGAAACACACAACTCCTCCTTTGTTCTGAGTAATTGTAATCGTGCATGGTCTAAACTTCAGGCTGCGAGTGCACCTGTTCAGAGGTTTGCTTTGTAAACTTTAGGAAGCAATCAACTGCATCTTTTCACCCTAGCCGAGCTGAAATCATTCTCCATGATGCAACATTTAGCTTACCTTCCCGCTACCATTGATTTTCAGTAATTTTTTCTATAATTTGAAAGCAATTTCTTGTCAGATACAGATCAATGATTATTAATGTCAACAAGGCACTCCCTAACCATTCAAACTTGAACCTCTAGACCGAAGCAACTACAACTGTTGGTCTCAAAAACTTCTTGCAGTGATTATAAGAATTAGTTGAAACATAAAAAGAAAGACCCTGTGGGAACTGATTAGTTGCATGAGAACTGAAGAAGTTAATCGCTCAAAGATGAATTGGATTCCCTCTACTTTAAACTCTTCTAAAGCTAACCTGGTTGAATCTTTTGTCCTCACAAGCAGAGACATATTCAAATTGCAAAGGAATTAAGAATCGAAAGCTGGGTCATCCAAGGTAGTAGACAAGTCCAAGAATAAGATCAAATACAAAGGGGCTATGCTATGTTTGTGGCAAGCTAGGGCACAAATCCTACCAGTGTCCACTTCGTAAAGGACAGTCCGCAACCTACAGCCCAGGTCAACCTTGCTGAAGACGATGAAATCATTGGTGTTGTCGTGAAAGAGGGAAACCTGGAGGCCACAGTGTTAAATGGATCAACGACAATAGAGCTTTGAGGCACTTCTGCGCTAAAAAGAACCTATACAAGACTTTGAGGATATTGCTTATGGCGAGTGTGTCCAAATGGAAACTCTACAACTGCTAGAATTATGAGTAAAGGGGAGATTCTTCTTAAATTTACTTATGGCAAATTACTGCCTTTGGGTAATGTGTTGTATGTGCCTTCCTTTCATAGGAATTTTGGGTATACTTCTCAACAAAGCTAGGCTAAAAATTATTATTGGAGAGGACAAAGTTATTGTTTCTCAAAATGGAGCCTTTGTTATGAAGGGGTACCTAAGTAGGGGTTTGTTTTCTACTTAATCTTGCTTTTGAGATTATGAATGGAAATGCTTCTAATTCTGCTTATATTGCTGACTCTATTGATTTGTGTGATGGTTGGCTAGGCTATGTTTATTTTTCTTCCAAAAAATGACACAAATATCTGTATCTAATTCCCGCTCTGAATGTTTGTAATTTTTCCAAGTGTTCTATGTGTGTAGAATAAAATATGCTAAAAAACCGTTCAAATCTGTGGCCAGTAGAAAAATAGAACTATTTCCATTAGACTAGTGCATTCAAACTAGCATATTTTGAAAAGCCAATCAACAAAGGGACGAAAAGTATTACCTCACCTTACAGATGACTACTCTAGATATACTAAGATATACCTCTCAGGTTCGAAAATGAGCCTAAGAAAATGTTTTGGAAAATGAGCCTGAGGAAATGTTAAAAACCAACTAGATAGGAAAATCAAGAGACTTAGAACTAATAAGGTGGAGAATATGAGACTAACTTTTTGACAGTCTTTTGTGAGAAAAACGGTATAGTACATGAGATTAGTGCCTCGGTACTCCCTAATAGCATGGGAAACCAAAATGCAAAAATAGAACCCTTGAAGAAATGATAAATGGTATGTTCTTAAGTTTGGATTTTCTGATAATATGTGGAGAGAAGCTATTTTATTTGCTTATTATATTCTTAATAGAGTGCCATATAAGAAGCTAGACCATAGCCCACATGAACTATGGAATGGCTGTGCCCTAACTTGAGTTTTTTTTAAGGGTGTGACATTGTTTGGCTAGGTTCCTTGCTGATGCATATTTCCATATGCATCATTTTTATTCAAGTCCAATCTTAAAGAAGAAAAGGGTCAAAGAAGATCATGCTTGGAAGTGTGCTTATTTGGTCTTCTTAAGTGAGTTCAAAGACTCGCGACACTATGGAGAGGTCAAAAAAAGGTTAAGCTTTGCTAGAAATTTGGTGCCGAATTCATCCCTGCGGAACCCGATTTTTGTGACCACTTTTGGACAAGCTCAAGTGGACCCACAACTTTAGGGCCCATGTTCTTTTGAAGCTTAAGATTTCATCTTTCAAATAAGCCCAAGTTTGTTTAATTTGGACATCATTTGATTGGGCAAAATATCACTCAAAGATACGTTATGCTGATCCAGTCTAGTCTGAGATAGGTGCATTGTTTGGGCCATAACTTTCAAACCGCTTATCGAAATTGAGCAAATGAGCCCATTCTGGAAAATATACTTCCAGGGCTTTCTAACAAGCCCAAGAACGCGTGATTTGGACGAGTATTCTAGAAATTATGCTCTGTTGAAGTTGAGGTAGTTGCAAGGATTAATGCTGGGAATATGAAGAGTCCTCGGTTACATATACTTGTGTGGCTGATATTGTGCACGTTTTAGATGCTTCTAGATTGATGTAATCAGCTGCAAAAATCCTAGAATATTCCTTGTAACCTCCCCCACCCCTTTTATGATGAGTCTTTTCATTTTTCTTAGACTTTTCATTAGCTAGTTTTAATTGTTAGGAGTTATTTGAGTCCTTTGATTGTCTTTTGCTGAGTCTATAAAAAGGGAGGGGCGTGTGAAGCTATTCATTCAGCATTGTAAGAAATTTCCAAAGCAATACAAGTACTTTGAGTGTGTTTCTCAAAAGTGCAACTAAATTCCTAGTTCTATATCTTGAATTGTGGCAAATTCAAGTGGTGTTTTAGGTTCTCTTCCTTTTCCAATTGGAGTGATTCCTTGGTTAAGACAAGAGAATTAGCCCAAGACCAAGGTGTAAGTGGCTCCGGAAGGATTATCTCATACTCAAAGTCTTGCACTATCCATCTCTATCTTGTTTGGTGATATTCTTCATCTTTCGCATCTTTCTCTCTTTTCATTTTGCTTAGTTTGATTTGAGTTTGATTTGGATCACTTTCCACCCACATATACATCACTTGCGTAACTTCAAACGCGAAAACATTATTCCTAAAACCTTTGTGTTCATTGGTTATGCCCAAAATTGATGTATATGTGGGTGGAAAGTGAACCAAATCAAACTCAAATAAACCCAAATAAGAATTGAACCAAAGTAAAGAGAAAATGGAAGGTTGATTGAGGTGGAATGAAAATAAGAACAAAAAAAGAACAAAGGATAAACAAGACCTTGCACTTGAGATAATCCTTTGCAGAGCCACTGAAGGACTTGATCTTGGGCAAATCCTCTTGTCTTCACCAAGGAATCACTCCAATTGGAAAAGAAAAGAGAACCTAGAACACCAGTTGAACTTGCCAAAATTCAAGATATAGAACTAGGGATTTTTTTTTTGGACACAAATGAGAATCACTCTCAAGGTGTTTGTACTCTTTGGAAAAGCTTACAACTCTGAATTCAAATGCAACTATATAACCCACCTATTTATAGGCTAAACAAAGATAACCAAAAGACTTAAAAACTCCTAGCAATTAAAACTAGAAAATTGAAAAGGATTGGAAAATGGAAAAGACTCAACATAAAGGGGTGGGGGAGGTTACAAAGAATATTCTAGGCTTCCAATCAGCTGAAAACATCCATCTAGAACACTCCAAGTCGTGCATGATGTCATCCACATGATGTCATGTAACCAAAGTCTCTTCATTTGCCCAGCATTTAATCCTTGCAGCAGCCTCCATTTCAACTGAACATAACTCTCAGCACACACGTGCAAATCAGGTGATTCTGGGCTTGTTGGAAAGCCCTGGAAATCTATTTTCCAGAATGGGCTCATTTTCTCAATTTGGATAAGTCGATCGAACGTTATGGGCCAAACATTACACCTATATTAGAACTGGACTGGAGCAGGACAACTTCCCTTTGAGTGCTACTTTGCCCAATCAAATGATGTCCAAATTAAATAAAATTGGGCTTATTTTAAAGCTGACATCTTAAGCTTCAAAACCATGTGGCCCCTCAAGTTGTGGGTCCACTTGAGCTAGTCCAAAAAATGAGCACAAAAAAAATTACCTTCCGCAGGGATGAATCGGGCACCAATTCTTCCGGAAGGAATATGAGTTTTATCCAGATTTTCGCCACTTGCTTGACTTCTTCATGGTGTCTAAAGTCCTTGAACTCACATAATAAGAGAAAATATAAGAGTTCCCATGCACGCTCTTGTTTGACACTTTTCTTCTTGGAAGTTGACCTTAAATAAAAATGATGCATATGGGAATATGCATCATACTCCCCGGGTGGTTTTGAGTTTGTCCTCAAACTCAAAGGGTTAGCAAGCCTCTCAAGAAAGGGGTCACGCTCACAATATGGGAGCTTTTGGGGAAGGAGGTCACAGGGCATCACCTCTAGAGAGATATAGAAGAGGGTGAGGGGAGGATGATAAAATGGGTCATACCTGGTGAGGAGAAGATGCGGAAGTGAGAAATCTTCTTTGGGGGCAAGGGTTTGGGAAGGATGAATGAGGGTTAAGGCTTGTCGGTCCTTTTGTGGTTTGGGGGTTTGGTAAGGTTGAATGGGGCTAGGTTTATGCTCATCAAATCTTGGAGGCAGGCTCCAATTTATCTCATTATCTACTTCATCATAGGTATCAAAGATAGGAGGTAGATCAAAGTTAACGTCACTATTTTCTTGATAATGGGCATCCCCATTTAAGACAAATGGATAGCTAACTTCTCTTTCTTCCTTCATGGCTGCTATTCGGTCAAGGTGATGAATTCCTTATTGGGGCAGTCCGAGAGTGCATGACCAAAGCCTTGACACTTAGAACATCTGTTAATGCTCATGCTAAAACTCATGGTAGGACCAGATGTGTGTGGGGCTGATTGGATGTGTTTGGGTTTGGAAGTTCGGTCAAGTGGGCAACCTAGGCTCTGATACCAATTGATGTATATGTGGGTGGTAACTGAACCAAATCAAACTCAAATAAACTCAAATAAGAATTGAACCAAAGTAAAGAGAAAATGGAAGGTTGATTGAGATGGAATGAAAATAATAACAAAAAAAGAACAAAGGGTAAACAAGACCTTGCACTTGAGATAATCCTTCACGGAGCCACTCAAGGACTTGATCTTGGGCAAATCCTCTTGTCTTCACCAAGGAATCACTCCAATTGGAAAAGAAAAGAGAACCTAGAACACCACTTGAACTTGCCAAAATTTAAGATATAGAACTAGGGATTTTTTTTTGGGATACAAATGAGAATCACTCTCAAGGTGTTTGTACTCTTGGAAAAGCTTACAACTCTGAATTCAAATGCAACTACATAACCCACCTATTTATAGGGTAAACAAAGATAACCAAAAGACTTAAAAACTCCTAGCAATTAAAACTAGAAAATTGAAAAGGCTTGGAAAATGGAAAAGACTCAACATAAAGGGGTGGGGGAGGTTACAAAGAATATTCTAGGCTTCCAATCAGCTGAAGACATCCATCTAGAACACTCCAAGTCGTGCATGATGTCATCCACATGATGTCATGTAACCAAAGTCTCTTCATTTGCCCAGCATTTAATCCTTGCAGCAGCCTCCATTTCAACTGAGCATAACTCTCAGCACACACTTCCAAATCAGGGGATTCTGGGCTTGTGGGAAAGCCCTGGAAATCTATTGTCCAGAATGGGCTCATTTGCTCAATTTGGATAAGTAGATCAAAAGTTATGGTCCGAACATTACACCTATATCAAAACTGGATTGGAGCAGGACAACTTCCCTTTGAGTGCTACTTTGCCCAATCAAATGACGTCCAAATTAAATAAAATTGGGCTTATTTTAAAGCTGACATCTTAAGCTTCAAAACCATGTGGCCCTTCAAGTTGTGGGTCCACTTGAGCTAGTCCAAAAAATGAGCACAAAAAAAATTACCTTCCGCAGGGATGAATCGGGCACCAATTCTTCCGGAAGGAATATGAGTTTTATCCAGATTTTCGCCACTTGCTTGACTTATTCATGGTGTCTAAAGTCCTTGAACTCACATAATAAGAGAAAATATGAGAGTTCCCATGCACGCTCTTGTTTGACACTTTTCTTCTTAGAAGTTGACCTTAAATAAAAATGATGCATATGGGAATATGCATCAAAAACATTGCTGCATATAGATTCATGTCATTAAATAACTTCTCTATTTGTTAATGTAGGATGTAGAATTCTTTGAGCATGTCTTTCCTTTGAAAATGCATATCTCTACTACTGTGTATGAAACCATAGGTGTGCATGATAATGTGGATATGCCTATTTCTATTCATGTTGTCAAAGACTTAGTTGAAGAAACCTAGAAGGCGTAAGAGACGTAGAATTAAGTCTAGTCTTGGTCTTGACCCTCTTACCACCTTTTGATTGAGGATTCGATGTTAACTAATTGACTGATGAATTAGTGTCTGCTTTCTTTATCGAAGAAGATCCTAAAACTTAAGAAGAGGCTATGAGATCCATAGATGTTAGTTTTTGGGAAGAAGTCATTAAAAGTTAATTAGACTCTATAGCATTGAATCAAACTTAGGAGCTGGTTGACTTACCTAAGCATTGTAGACCTGTTAGTAGTAAATAGATCTTCGAAAAGAAGTTAAGACCAAATATTTTAATAGCTAAATACAAAGCTAGACTAGTCATTAGAGGGCTTGACCAGAAGAAGGGAATTGACTATTTTGACACTTATTCTCCTATGACTAAAATTGCCACCATTAAGACTTTAGTCGCCTTTTATCCTATCCATGGTGTCATTGTGCTTCTTGTGGATGTAAAGACAACCTTGCTTAATGGCGACCCATAGGAAGAGATGAATATTGCTCAACATAAAGGACGTGTGGTTCTTGGCAGAAGAATAAATTTTATAAGTTTAGGAAATCCCTTTACAGCCTTCAACAGACCCCTAAACCATGGTATGAAAAATTTGACAACACAATGATAAAGAATGGTTTTACTATAAGTACTTCTGATTCTAATGTGTACTCAAAACTGGTTGGTTTAGATTGCATAATAATATGTTGGTATGTCAATGACATGTTCCTTTTTGGGGCTTATGTCTATCATAGGGCTTGCAAATGAACAGTAGTGTTGTAGCAAATCAATGTCATCTCCCATAAGAACTAGGTCAATCTACCAAGCTTCATTTCCTCAAGATAAGCTAAGCAGGTCAAAATTTAAGATTGAAATTAAATTAATCTACTATCTAATCTAATGAATAAATAATCAAGGAATTAAACAAAACAAGTAATCTCTTAATACATGTATCAATCAAGAACTCCTTCCTCAATGGGTTGTTTTAAAACTAACAATTGAAATATCACAACGCTCCTTCAAGGTGAAGTGAAATACCTAAACTTAAGCAATTACCATCTCTGAAGGGCTCTCGACTCATTTAGGTTCATAAAGCATACAATTATCTAATTAGTGGCATCTAAATTGGTGTGACTTTTTCAAGACTCCATACAATCAAGTCAAATCCTAGGGGTTCCAGTATCGAATTTCACCTTTTAATTATTCAGCTAATACTAAAGCATGTAAGAAAAGTGATTAAATTTCTCACAAACCGATAAACATCTAGGATGTAATAAATAAGTCAATAGATTCCAAAATACCAAAGAGATCAACATAAGATTGAGAAAATTAACAAGTATTTGCATAAATCCGAGATCTAAACAACAAAAGCTAATTCAAATTACAAAACATAAAACCCTGAAATGAGAAAAAAAAGAGAAGAGAAGAGAAGAGAAATGCTCAGCCAACAAACGCGCTTGAATCTGTTGGTTGCAAACCCTGCATGAAATCCTTGCAAGATCTCCATTTCAATTCACTCTATCTCCCTCTAATCTAATCTAAAACCTAATCTAGATGATGGATTATGGCGGTGGAAATGGATAGATGAAGAGTGGGGCTTTAAGTAGGCTTTTATCGCGGAAATGAAGACTGTCAAACGATACAGCCGCTTAGAAAATGAACTGCCGCGAAGAAAACTAGCTGATTCAAGGGAACAAGGCTCACCGCGGTTTAACCGCGACGACATACATGGACTGTGGTCCCCACTATTGCCTGGCAACAGTGCCCACTGGTCGGCTTGTTGGCTTTTTCTTAGTTGTTTCTCTTTCTACTTCTTCCTAGAACCTCCTAGACCATGGCATCGACTATGGTATGCCCGTGTTAGGTGGCTTTCGGCCTCTTTTGCTACCTTCATTGATCCACAAAGGCCTCAAGATCATGATTCCAATCACACAACTTGGCTTATGAAGTCAAAATCTGCAAACACTCTCAAAACAAGTGAAATCAAGCGTAATAGCATAAATAAAGCATAATTCATACAATTAAGCACACTAATGCCATAAAATGACTCCTAAACACTCATGAAATCCAATGCAAAAATGACATGCATGACTCCTCCATGCTTAAACCTTTACTTGTCCCCAAGCAAAGCTAAACGCGAGATAAACAAACTAGGCGAGATGCATAAAGGATTCATAGCACACCACTATAACGCCCCCAAGGAGCATTAACGATTTCTTAATCCTACTTAAATTCTAGGGAAAAACGGACAGAGTTTTATCTAAAAACTAACATTTCCCAACCTTAAAGCCTTACATTAAATCCATGCAATTAATAGAAGCGTAAAGAACTCTAAAATATGCTCAACGGCTACATACCGAAGTCCACAACTCTACGGGCCACTCGCCTGAAGTGCACCAAAACAATAGAATTCAACAATAAAGAAGGAAATAAAAGATACAACTTAATGGATCACACATGTTGAGTACTGGTGTTTTACATCCCAAAAATAAACAGCTCAAATAATAATAACTGACTAATCAGACAGCTTGCTCACATGGCCATACAAAGCGACTTTTAAACAATATGCATTACATGAATTAGAGTGCTTTGTTTACGTACACGTACAACTCGAGGGATACATCATATTGCATTGTTTAACTCTTGAGTCTACTTCTCTGTGTACATACATGACACCTTTTCAAAGTAAGGGCAGACTCATCTCGACATAAGTAAATTGACTTCTACCTGTCATAATGAAAACCTGGTAAAAGGGAAAATAATAATGGGATGAGCAACCACACGCTCAGTGAGTATTCCCAACTCCTTACAACCAAAACCATCTGTACGCAATAATCATAATAATAAGTAGCATTCACACAACATCTGTATATTACTATCATATTAGGCAATCATACTCCCCAAGGAAAATCATCACCTCTAAACTTCATGCTAGCCACTCAAGCTCGTTTCCAAGCCCTTAATAACCAAATTCCTTAATAAAGAAGATTTTGGCACATAAGCAAGTAAACAACATGAATAGGGCAAAATGCTTTTGAATACGCAATTTGAAAACGTAGTGACTCATGTTGTTTTTAAAGAATAATTTACAAATCACACTAGCCTATTCAAAGGATAGTTTACCAATCAAACTAGCTTCTTTGAAGAATAGTTTACAAATCAAGCTAACCTTATTAAAGAATTGTTTACAAATCAAACTAGCTTCCTCAAGGCTTATATACTATTTAAAAAGAAATCTCTTCGTATTAGTCCTCTAATGACCCTTATAAGCTTTTCGAATCCTATTCGAACTGGCCTCTTAATGGCCCTTACAATGTTTCTTTTTCCTGAAATATATAAAATGGCAAAATGCCAATGGCTTTTCTTACTTATTAAGAAAATACTCTTGGCATAAGATCATCATAATGTACTGGCCAGGTGAGATCTATTGTCAACCCCTAGTGAGATTATCGCTCACACATAAGCTCTTACTCTCGGGATGGCTACATAAATTGGACCTACACCCTCGTCAAGGTCTTCTAGGGTTTCCCGCTACTGGGACTGCTCCCTAGGCTAGGGATTCCTTCATTGTAGCAGGTTCACTCCCATCTTATTGTCAATAAGCACGTCATCTTAGCCAATTTAAAGCGTATGACCATAGCGGCTAATAAATTTGCTACCTCTCACAGCGAAATCATTTATCATACAACTCACTCCTTTTTTAAAGTTCATTATGCCTTAAAAACTGTGTTCGTATAGTTAAAATATAGGCCATCATTCGCTAATAGGTATGGCTACTTTAATTTTCAACCATGAAAAACCTTCTTTTCCAAAATTTCACTCTCACACATATGATAAAGCCTAATGACATAGAAGGAGAGGTGCTTACACATAACACATTCAAACACTTCATAATTCAACTTGAAAACCTCTTAAAATCATAATGGAGTTCCTAACTCGCAATTCGACACACATTTGAAACTCAAAGTACTTAGCTAGTCTTGAATTTAGGAGTACTTACCCACAAGAGGGGGGGTGAATTGTGGTGTTCGATTTTCGCGTACTTACTGACAAACACCCTCCTGATTGCAGAGGTTGTTCTTGAATTACAAACAACCTTCTGACTTGTTTGCACCAGATATTTTCAATTTGCTCAAAGGCGAAAATCAACAAGATAAATGCGGAAATAAAGCACACACAATTTTTCCGTGGAAAACACCTCTAGCCCAACTGAGGTGTGAAAAACCACGACCTACCTCGTGTAGGATTTAACCACTTTCACTAACGGGCTTCACACGTTACAAATGTAACACACCTTGTTACAACTTGCAACCACGTAACCTTCTTTTCTAAGAAAGGTTACACCACGTCCAAATCTCACCAGATTGGACACGTCCAAAGTCCACACGACTGAGGACCACTCACTCACTTTTCTGATCCAAGATCAGGGTTGCAAAACACCTTACGGGGGTGCTTCTGATTTAAGCAGATGTAAGGTACAATGAGGTCCTAGTATGCCAATATCTTGAAAGCTCAGCTTAAACACAACTTGTCTCGGTTTTTCTTTTCTCAAGAGTAGCTCGAAAAATTCTTCCCACTAGAAAAACCACTTTTGCACTTCTCCCTTTTTGCGTATGTTGTGTATGTTTCTCGTTTTTTCTTCTCTAATGAATGGGAGTGAAATGTTGAGTTTTTAAACAAAAAATCCAACGGTCAAAAACAAGGAGAAGTGATAAAATCAGCTATGTTTAGCAAAGAGAGATTTTTGCTTAGCACATAGAATTCCAACGGCTAAAAGATCCAATGAGGATAGAGTTTCCCACTATTGTAGGGATTTGATTTTGGAGGATAAAAGACTATCTTTTCCCCATAAAAATAGCCATGAAATACCTGGAAAAGAATCTCAGCTTGAATTTTGAATTAATCACTTTCCAAAGGATAAGAGAGAAATATTTTCGGTTTTGGTAAATATTTTCCAAAATCAGTTTTGCAAATCTCCCAAGTGATTTTCATATCAAAAGATTTCCTACAGCTTAAATTGCTGTCTTGGAATTTTATCAAAATATATTAGAACTTTTGGCCAACCAAAATAAGTTTTCCAAAATGACCGGGTTTGGCCGTTGCAGTTCAGAAATACCCTAGGTACCCTGTTTACAGGGTTGTTCAAGCTTGGTGTTCTAAAGCAAATAGCGCAACCAATTCAAGAGTGGTTAGTTAGAGACTTTTCAAGATTGGCATATCAACAAGAGTCTAAAAAATAAAACCTAAATTACCCAAGACATCTTGTTGTAGATCCAGTCATCTTGTTCAAGACGAATACGCTGCCCTAACCACCTAGACCAACCTGTTTGCCAGGCTGTTCTTGTATCGCTTGAGTTCAGAAAGGCCTGTTTGCTGGATTGTCCTTGAAACAACTAGCCTGTTTGACAGGTTGTTCTTGTATTGCTTGAGTTCAGGAACTGATCTTAACACAGAATCAACTCATCGAGGTGGTGCTCTTGACTTGAGCGTGAGTCATCAAGGTATGAGACCTGTTCTTAAGACTTGTTCTCAACATTCAGCAAACAAGTTAAGACGCATATTGAAAATAATAGTGTATGCCTGTTTGGAGAACTTTGTTTGGAGCAACACTACTTAAGAGTATTTTACACTTGGGTTTGTTGTCATCAAAACTGAATATACTAATTCAACAATTTCCCCCTTTTTGATGATGACAAACCAAGTGTCCATATTAAAAAAATTGAATGCTGATAGGGATCCACGTAGGTACAAGGAGTTAGAGGTCAACCCACCCTATCGAGTCAAGGTCAGGCTCATTCGTCATACTTTGTCAATAGGTTACACTATTCTTCCCCCTTTTGGCATCATTAAAAAGCAAGAACAACAGGACGGTTGCAAGAAAAGCATATAAAGCATTGCAAATAGATATTTCATTGCAAAGAAAAGTAGTACAATGCCAAAACAACAAAACTAAGAGAGGAAGAGGAGGAGACTAGAGACCAGCCTAGACAATCAGGGACCAGGGGGTGGTTTCGTTTGCAGAGGAGGAATGCTGGGGGCAAGGGTGGAGAGAAGGGCAAGCAAATCTTCATGGCGTTTGGCGGAGAGGGCTTGTTCCTCAGCAAGAGCAGCCTTGACGGCGGAGAGCTCATCCTTGAGGCGAGCATTGTCCCTAAGAACAGCCTCAACCTTGATGGAAGGTTGCCCAGAAACAGGTGGTCGACGACCCTGTTTAGAGACTGACCCTTCGCCAACCTCATAGCCACACCCTAGTAGGGTGTCAATCCCAATCTCATCAATGACTTGGGCTGCCACTCTCCGTGTGAGCGCTATCCCAAAGTGCTCAAACACCCTTGTCAGCAGAAACCCATAGCCAAGATCATGGGCTCGGGTGGTGTTCGCAATTCGCCCTATGTGGCGAATCATGATTGCAGGGAGGTTTATTGGTTCCTCCCGATCCAGTAGGTCCACCAGACATTGATCGAGGGCATCTGCTGAGTTTCGCCCTTGACCTCGCGGAATTATGTTCTTGATGGTGAACATAAACAGTAGTTGGTGCAGGGAGGTCATTTCACCCTTCTTAACCGAGCCCTGTTTCTGACTGAGGCGTTGGGACACCTCTAGGAGCCTGGCTGTTGCCAGGGAAGTCTTGTCTTCCCTCACATACACAGCAAAGCCTTGTGAGGGCACCCCCAATATTTTCCCAAGTGTGGGCGCATCAACCTTAATGCCTTGCCCATTCACAAAACTTGTCACCACCCCTTTGGTGACACTGCAGTTGGTGTAAAACTCAGCCAACTCAGGCACAGAACACCCCAACTGGGTGTTTGCAAAAAAGTCGAGCCAGCCTTGGACTCGCAACTTGTTCAGGAACACCCCCAGACCCTGTTGCTCGAAAAAACGTACATTTACTACCTTCCCCCTGACGACATTGCGCTTAAGCAATTACGCATGCTTGTCAGACATAGGAGAGGGAGTGGACTTCTTTGGGCGTTTGGGAGGAGGAACAGAGGTGGTAGCGTCTGGTAGGGGAGCTGTTCTGGGCTTTCTTTTGAGGGGTGAGTTTACAGGGGAGGGCTTCACAGCAGGTTTAGAGGTTGATTTTTGAGGGGCTTGATCTTCAGAGGACTCGGAGAACACCGGTGTCCCCTGTTTGAAAGAGGTGTTCTCAGAGTCAGAACTCGAGAACCCCTCGGTAGAAGAAGAGGAAATCTCCTCGATGATGGGAGCAGAGGGTTTGGAGATACGGGGAGCGGATTGAAAAGCTATTCTTGCAGATTTGCGAGAAGGCTTGGAGGATTTTGGAGAAGGGGGAGTTTGAGAGGGCTGAGACCTTGGTTGTGGCCTTGTTCTTGGCGTTCTGCTGCGCCTGGCCACTATTTTCACCCTTTTCCTTTTCTCTCCGGTTTGAGCAACCGGAGTAGTGAGTTCAGCCTCAGGGAGAGAATCCTTCTCCTGACTCTCCTCTGATGTCTCATTCGAATTCCCTTGGAAATCGACATTCAGATCCTCCACACACACGGCGTCAAAAGAGTCTTTCCCTGCTTCTGGCACTGTTTTAGGAAACAGCCCAAAAGAACAGGGTTCGAAATTATCACTAAACCCTTCAGGGGTTTCCAAGATTTTGTCTTGAGGCCCCGATGGTGCACCCTCCGACTCTACTTTAACGGGACATGCAACTGATCCCACAAGAAACACCAATTCCCTTCCACAATTGAAGGGAATATCGTCCATCCCTATCCCGACTGACTTTAGGAACAAGCTTTTCAGAAATCTGAAAGGCTTGTACAGGATTGGGCGAGGGGGAGCAGGGATTGAGGACGCAAGAACCAGGGCTTTTGAGTGAGAGGTGTTGTTGGAAGCCATTGTTGCTAGAGGAGAGAGATTAGGGTTTAAGGCTGTTTGCAGGGTTTGCTTTTGAGCGAGATGAAGTCAGGTGAAAAGAAGAACTGAGAATAGGGCATTTAAAGAGAGAGAGAGCACCCAAAATCTTTTAAAGATCTCTAGGTTTGCAACGGGTGAGAACATTAAAGACGTGTGCCTTGGTAAGGAGGGAGGTTTAAAGAAAACACATTCCCATATGCATCGAACAACCAAGGGACGTACCTGTTCTTTCCGTTCGATCAAGATACCTGCCTGTTCTTCGCCGTTTGATCTTGATTTGACTCATTGGTACTAGGGGTGGCAGAGCTGCTCCAGTGATCCTTAGTACATCCCCTTATGCTGCACTCTTTGTATAAATTAAAAAAAACGCACGCAATTCGAGTGTATGCACTCATTGTACATAAATCACATCAGTTGCTAATAAGATTTGCAAACAAGGGGAGAGAACAGGGTGTAGAGGTTGTTTTTACCAAACCTAGTTCATGTCTTGGAAACAAGTATCTCAGGGTGTTCTTACCAACCCTAGTTCCAGTCTATTTCTCTCAAATTGATCTCTAGCTAGTGCCTTAGTGAATATATCAGCAATTTGATTTTCCATTGTGCAAAAATTCATAGAAATTAAACCATTTTCAACATTATCTCTCAAGAAATGATGTCGAATGTCAATATGCTTTGTTCTTTTATGTTGACATGGATTTTTGGCAATGTTAATTACACTTGTGCTATCACAAAAAATAGGAATGTATCCAGTGTCAACACAAAAGTCCTTAAGCTGTTGTCTTATCCACAACAGTTAAGCACAACATGAAGCTGCTGCAACATATTCAGCTTCTGCTGTGGACATGGCAACTGAATGTTGCTTCTTGGTAGCCCAAGATACCAAACAAGGTCCAAGAAAGTGAGCCATACCTGAGGTACTCTTTCTATCAACTAGGAATCCAGCATAGTCAGCGTCAGCATATCCAGCAAGATCAAAATTGCAACCTCTAGGATACCATAAAGCTAAATTGGGTGTATGCTTCAAATATCTTAGTATCCGTTTAACAGCTTTAAGATGAGTTTCCTTAAGATTAGACTAAAAACGGGCACATAAACCAACACTAAAAACAATATCCGGTCTACTAGCGGTTAGGTATAGAAGTGACCCAATCATGCCCCTATAGAGTTTCTCCTCAACTGAGGGACTCCCATCATCCATAACCAACTTGGTTGAAGGAGAAATATGAGTGTCTATGGATTTGGCGGACTCCATCCCAAAACGCTTAAGTATCTCCTTGATATACTTTTGTTGATGGATCATGATGCCGTTTGGAGTTTGTTTGATTTGTAAGCCTAAGAAAAAGTTAAGCTCACCTATCATGCTCATCTCAAACTCACTCCTCATCATATTTGAAAATTCACTTGCATAAATCATGATGAGTTGCACCAAATATAATGTCATCAACATATATTTGGACAATCAATAAATGTTCCCCCTTAGATTTTAGAAACAAGGTATTGTCTGCCTTGCCTCTTCTAAAATTATTCTCAAGTAAAAAACTTGACAAACATTCATACCAAGCTCTAGGAGCTTGTTTTAAACCGTAAAGAGTTTTGTCAAGTTTGAAAACATGGTTAGGAAATTCACTGTTTTCAAAACCAGGGGGTTGTTTGACATACACCTCTTCTTTAAGGTATCCGTTTAGGAATGCACTTTTCACGTCCATTTGATATAGCTTGATTTCCATATGAGCTGCAAAGGCTATTAGGATTCGAATAGCCTCAATTCTAGCAACTGGTGCAAAGGTTTCTTCATAATCGATCCCTTCTTCTTGGTTATACCCTTGAACAACCAGCCGTGCCTTGTTCCTAGTGACTGTTCCTGACTCATCCAGCTTGTTTCGGAACACCCACTTGGTTCCAATGATTGTTCTCTCTGCAGGTTTAGGTACCAGGTGCCATACTCTGTTTCTTTCAAATTGATGGAGCTCTTCTTGCATTGCCGTGACCCAATCTGAATCTGCAAGAGCTTCATTCACATTTTTTGGCTCAATGTTAGAGAGAAAAGCATAGAAAGCACAGAAATTCTTAAGCTTAGACCTGGTTTGCACACCACTGTTAATATCAGACAGAATTTGATCAAGGGGGTGTGAACTATGGTACTTCCATGGTCGTGGAGTAAGTGGATCCACAGACACATGCTCTACTCTAGCCGGAATATTTGGAGAATCAGGCTCACGAACACCTCCTGAGCCTGTTTCTGCACCTGTTTGTAAGCCTGTTCCTGAAGAACATGGTCCCGAACAGGGTTCAACGGTGTTTCCCCCTGTTTGGTGTTCACCTTGCCTGCCGTTTTGAGGAACAACTTCTGGGCCTGTTGTCTCCATGGTGTTCTTACCTTGTCTCTCATGGGGCAACACTTCTTTTCGGATAAGACCTAATTCAAACTCTTCTTCCTGTGCACCATTCTTATTCAAAGTGTTAGATTCATCAAAAAGCACATGCACACTTTTCACAACGCACAAGGTTCTTTTGTTAAAGACTTTGTATGCCTTGCTGTGAGAGGAATAACTGAGAAATATTGCCTCATCACTCCTGGGATCAAACTTTCCTAAAGCATCCTTCCCATTATTATGCACAAAACACCTATAACCGAATGTTCTTAAATGCATAATGTTAGGCTTTCTGCCTTTGAAGAGTTCGTAGAGAGTTTTGTTCAAAATAGGTCTAATCATACATCTATTCATAATGTAACATGATGTGTTCAAAGCTTCTGCCCAAAAGTTCCTAGGAAGACCACTAGCAATAAGCATTGTCCTAGTCATGTCTTCTAGGGTGCGGTTTTTGCGCTCAACCACCCCATTCTGTTGGGGTGTTCTTGGGGCCGAGAAGTTATGATCAACACCATGCGTATTACAAAATTCTGTAAAACTTGCATTTTTAAATTCAGTACCATGATCAGACCTCAAGCTAACCAATGAGTGTCCTACTCTCTTTTCAACCTTTTTGAGAAGGGCAATAAAATTCTCAAAAGTTTCATCCTTGGAGGCCAAGAACAGGGTCTAAGTAAATCGAGAGTAATTATCCACTATGACAAGCACATACCTCTTCCCACCTCTACTTGTTATCCTCATAGGACCACATAGATCAATGTGTAATAATTCAAGAGGTCGGGTAGTGCTAACACACCTTTTTGATTTAAAAGACAATCTGACTTGTTTTCCTTTTGCACAAGCTTCACATACCCTGTCATCATTAAACTTGATGGAAGGTAGTCCAACAACCAAGTCTTTGGAAACAAGTTTGTTTAAAAGAGTAAGGCTCGCATGACCTAGTCTCTTGTGCCAGAGCATTATATCATCATTCACAGCACTCAAACAAGTCAGGTTGTTTTGGAGAAGTGTGGAAATACAAACTTTGTAAACATTTTTGTGACGCTTCCCCTTTAACACAACGTCTCCTGTGTTGGCATTGACAACCAAGCAATGTGTTCGTGAGAACACCACTAGATTGTTCTTGTCACACAGTTGGGACACACTTAGTAAATTATGCTTTAAACCATCAACTAAGTGCACATTATCAATTGAGCGGGAGAGAGTTTTACCAATGCTACCTATACCGACAATTGTCCCAGACTTGCCGTTTTCAAAAGCCACGCTCCCACCGGTTGAAGCTGTAAGTGAGAGAAAGTTTGATTTTTCTCCGGTCATATGCCGCGAACACCCACTATCAACATACCACAGCTGCCTGTTTTCAAGGTTATTTTCTGAGCTATTTGCCAGGGTGTTTCTTACCCTGTTTGCTGGGTTGTTTGTGGGGTTGTTCTCTCTCACTTCAGCCTGCAAAACAAATCAAGGGTTAGTTTTGGGAACCCAGATCCACTTGGGTCCCATTCTTTTAGACAAATAAAGCTCATCTTTCCTAATCCAGATTTGTTTCACATACCTTTCGTTCTTTTCAATGGCATACCTTCTTGAAGGACATGAATATTGATAGTGACCAGTTTTACCACAATGAAAGCAAATAATGTTTTCAGGTAATCCCACATACTTTCTATGGATTGGGTAAACGGTTCGTTTAGACTTATATCCAAGTCCCTTTTTGTTTCGACTGTGGTGAGTGTTTAACCAATCAAGGGCTTGTGAGGACTTGTTCCACAACCTGTTTGTGGCAAGGTTGTGTTCTGTGCGTTTTGCTTTAGCCGACAGGTTCTTGTTTTCAGCAAGCAAAACTTCGACCTTTTCTTTAAGCTTAAGGGTTTCCTTTTCAGCCTTGGCTTGATTGGTGGTATATTTTACTTCGTTCAAGATCAAGGTCTCCCTAAGGTCATTTATGGTTTGATGTGAAGCTAGAATTTCTCTTTCAACCTCAAGTTTCTCATTCTTAAGGATCTCATTTTCTAGTTCTAGGTCTCGGACATCTCGTTTCAATTCAGCACAAGTATCCATCAAGGTATACAAAAGTTTTTCGAGAGTTGCTTTATTGAGACCACGTACCTTGTTCTTGAGATCAGTCAAGCTGTTTGTGGATTCATCATCTGAGTCTGAGTCACTTTGTGCCATGAGAGCTACAACATCTCCTTCACTTTCAGATTCACCTTCATCCTCAGAAGAGTCTCCCCAGGCAGCAAGCATAGCCTTCGAGAATCTTTTGCCTGAGGTGTTCACAGGTTGTTTTCGAACCTGTTTTCTGGGTTGTTCGAACTCCTGCTCTTCTCGAAGCAGAGGGCAGTTTTTCACAAGGTGATCTGGTTTGCCACATTTAAAACACCCTGTGAACTATTCTCGGGGGGTGTTTCTGGATTTACTGAAGTCCTTTCTTCTGCTGTTTTCTTTGACCTTTTTGAAGAATTTCTTGAACTTTCGTATCATTAAGGCCATCTCTTCATCCTCAAGGTCAGAGTCATCATCCTCTTGTGCTTTCAAGGCAAGCCCACGATCCTTCTTTTGCTCCTCTTTTTGTTGTGAGTTCTTTCTGAGTTCATAGGTTTGAAGATTGCCAATCAACTCGTCGAGGGTGATCTTATTCATGTCTTTAGCTTCTTGGATGGCTGTCACCTTCGCTTCCCAATACCGAGGCAAAATCCTTAGAATCTTCCTCACCAGCTCTTCTGTGGTGAAGGATTTTCCCAGGGATTTTAGCTCGTTTGTTATGTGGGTGAAGCGTGTGTATATATCCATCACGTTCTCACGATCACCCATATCAAACAACTCATATTGCCTCATGAGTAGCTCAATACGTGATTGTTTGACTTGACTTGTTCCTTCATGAGCTACTTGGAGGGCATTCCATATCTCCTGGGCTGACTCACACTCCGAGATACGTGTACATTCATCTGGACCTAGGCCAAAATATAATAGCTTCTTGGCCTTGGCATTCTTTTCCATTTTCTTATAGTCTTCAGCATCAAACTCTATGGGTTCCTTGGAACCTTCTTACCATCTTCAAGCACCTTGGTGGGAATAAGGGGCCCGTTCTTGATGAGCATCCATAACTCATAATCTTCTGCCTGAATATAGTTTTCCATCCTATTCTTCCACCAACTATAATGTTGGCCGTTGAAATAGGGTGGCCGAGTAATGGATTGCCCTTCAAGGATTCCTTGTAGTGTACTCATCTTCAGAATCTCTCAAGGTGTTAGCCCTTTTGTGAGAGAACCTGCTCTGATACCACTTGTTGAATTTAGGAGTGCTTACCCACAAGAGGGGGGTGAATTGTGCTGTTCGATTTTCGCGTACTTACTGACAAACACCCTCCTGATTGCAGAGGTTGTCCTTGAATTACAAACAACCTTTTGACTTGTTTGCACCAGATGTTTTCAATTTGCTCAAAGGCGAAAATCAACAAGATAAATGCAGAAATAAAGCACACACAATTTTTCCGTGGAAAACACCTCTAGCCCAACTGAGGTGTGAAAAACCACGACCTACCTCGTGTAGGATTTAACCACTTTCACTAACGGGCTTCACACGTTACAAATGTAACACACCTTGTTACAACTTGCAACCACGTAACCTTCTTTTCTAAGAAAGGTTACACCACGTCCAAATCTCACCAGATTGGACACGTCCAAAGTCCACACGACTGAGGACCACTCACTCACTTTTCTGATCCAAGATCAGGGTTACAAAACACCTTACGGGGGTGCTTCTGATTTAAGCAGATGTAAGGTACAATGAGGTCCTAGTATGCCAATATCTTGAAAGCTCAGCTTAAACACAACTTGTCTCGGTTTTTCTTTTCTCAAGAGTAGCTCGAAAAATTCTTCTCACTAGAAAAACCACTTTTGCACTTCTCCCTTTTTGCGTATGTTGTGTATATTTCTCGTTTTTTCTTCTCTAATGAATGGGAGTGAAATGTTGAGTTTTTAAACAAAAAATCCAACGGTCAAAAATAAGGAGAAGTGATAAAATCAGCTATGCTTAGCAAAGAGAGATTTTTGCTTAGCACAAAGAATTCCAACGGCTAAAAGATCCAATGAGGATAGAGTTTTCCAATATTGTAGGGATTTGATTTTGGAGGATAAAAGATTATCTTTTCCCCTTAAAAATAGCCGTGAAATACCTGGAAAAGAATCTCAACTTGAATTTTGAATTAATCACTTTCCAAAGGATAAGAGAGAAATATTTTCGGTTTTGGTAAATATTTTCCAAAATCAGTTTTGCAAATCTCCCAAGTGATTTTCATATCAAAAGATTTCCTACAGCTTAAATTGCTGTCTTGGAATTTTATCAAAATATATTAGAGCTTTTGGCCAACCAAAATAAGTTTTCCAAAGTGACCGGGTTTGGCCGTTGCAGTTCAGAAACACCCTAGGTACCCTGTTTACAGGGTTGTTCAAACTTGGTGTTCTGAAGCAAATAGCGCAACCAATTCAAGAGTGGTTAGTTAGAGACTTTTCAAGATTGGCATATTAACAACAGTCTAAAAAATAAAACCTAAATTACCCAAGACATCTTGCTGTAGATCCAGTCATCTTGTTCAAGACGAATACGCTGCCCCAACCACCTAGACCAACCTGTTTGCCAGGTTGTTCTTGTATCGCTTGAGTTCAGAAAGGCCTGTTTGCTGGATTGTCCTTGAAACACCTAGCCTGTTTGCCAGGTTGTTCTTGTATTGCTTGAGTTCAGGAACTGATCTTAACACACAATCAACTTATCGAGGTGGTGTTCTTGACTTGAGCGTGAGTCATCAAGTTATGAGACCTGTTCTTAAGACTTGTTCTCAACATTCAGCAAACAAGTTAAGACGCATATTGAAAATAACAGTGTATGCCTGTTTGGAGAACTTTGTTTGGAGCAACATTACTTAAGAGCATTTTACACTTGGGTTTGTTGTCATCAAAACTGAATATACTAATTCAACAGCTAGCATATATTTCAAACTAAGTTTCGTAATAGACATCTTCAGTTGCCATTTTTCAATTCATTTCAATCCTTTTAAGCACAAGAAGGGGATATGAACAAACTAAAGCCTTAAACATTTTCAAACTCGTCACTAGTTAGTTTTTAAACTTCCTAGACCTATCAACTATTCAGTTGAGTCACTCACTGAATAGTTCGACGATTTAGGATCTTTTAGGCAACAAACATCTTAACAAACTAACAGGCAACTGATGAGTATTAAAAAACTTTCTCAATTATGAAAGTAAGCTTTTAATGACCCCTTTTGAAGATTTCTAAGTTCATAAATCAATCACATAACATCCCTTAACAACATCAAGAGGGAAAGAAATTCACAAGTAGCACATTCGTAACACTTCGCAGGAACAGTTTTAGCAGAATCAATCTAACATTTCATATACCTCACAATCCACATGATTGCGGTCAATATCAAACCCAGGCTCCCTCCTCACACAACGATGAGGAGAACCTCAAATCACTCATTAGTTCGACCTTAAACCATCCAACTATCAAGCTCGGTTCAATATTGCCATAAATGAACCAATAGTACATGAAACCATCATATACAAGCGTAACATTCATGCTAATAGCCAAAAACATAATTTAAATGTATCCAATCTGATCTAATAATGACATTTAAATATAATTCAGCTTGCTCCATAATACCTCAAATCATCCGGTTAGCAATCTCAGGGCATAACACTCACATGCGGCCTAATAAACTGATTTAATAGCAATTTTAAAGCGACATTCTATTTTCCACTAATCTCCAACAAACCGATTAGTCAGAACCATGCATCAACTCAACATGCAAATATCCTAAAATCAGCGTTATTACCATGATTACTCAATTTAGCTCTAAATTCCCCAAATACTGACTACTAACTCGGATTCTAACATGCATTAACTAAAATCAGCAAAATTCCTTGGAAATTAGTAATAATTTAGGAGCAGAGAAACACCCACCTCGATTCTAAGCTAGAGGTTCATTCAAAGGGCTTTGGGTGTTATTGAAGATGGTCAGAAACTCGAAAATGTGCCCCCTCTCCTTTTTGATGCTGCTACTGCTATGGTTCTGCCTAGTTCTCCTTCCTTGTTCCTACTCAGGTTGTCGATTTTGGGCCCAGCCACCGTTGACAGCGGTGGCGGTAGTAGTGGTGCTGATGGGTTGTGGCGAATTAGGGCTTAACCCACACCCCAGTTGCTTGCGTTTTGTCTCGATCTCATTTCTTCTCCTACACTGTCTGCCGTTCTTTCTCTCTCTTTCTGGTTTCGTGGGTCCCGGGCAGTCAGCGGCGTGGCGGTGATTCGCCACTGCCCTCCACCTCCTCTCTTCTCACTCACTCTCTCTCTTTGTGGCCGGTTGCCGAGGAGGGGTCACGGGGAAACCAGAAGGAGAACCCCCCTTTTCATGTTCTAGTGTGCCTGAAGAAGAAAGAGGGCTCCCCCCCTTTTTGTTATTTTGATGCTTGCCTCATTCAATTTATATTACTAGCCTAATAATTAACGCTGCTAGTCTAATATTTCATAATCTAAACCCGAATCGATAATAATCATGACTAACCAAGCAAGTTGCAGCTCCTTTGCTAGAGAAGTGCTCAATCATGATAGAAGTGGGATGTAGCCATGTATCCACTAGTCCAAGGATTTCCCCCCATTCTATTACTGGCTAATAGTAGTTGCTGGCTAAGCTGATTCTGCCTTTTTAGGGCCGCATTGGATAATATCTCAGGCAAACTTTCAGGGGCTTAAACTTTCCAAAAGTGATAAGCAACTTAGGCTTAAAAATGACTTCTGCAGACTAGGCTTGCTTGACTGTAATCTAGGAAGCTTGTCAACATCTTCTTGCTTATGATTGGCTAATGATCAAAATAAAGAAGCAACTGTATTCATCTAAAAGCTCTTTGTTAGCTAATAAATGAAGTTAATTTCCAGACCAAGCCCTGAGGCTTTAACAGATGAGGAACTAGAATGCGAGCTTAGAACTCAAAGCTATGCATTCTACTTTAGGCACTTGGTTAGTCACTTGTTGGACTAGGGCTTAGATGGATTGAATCTTCTAGGGTTTAGCTGAGCTCGACCTTGACCGATCCTTGTCATCCTCCCCTTGTTAAAGAGAATATGACCTTAAATTCTCAAGGGGCTCATCTTCCAGGTATAGACTTCAATCAACTACATCAAAGATGGTGACCAACACTGCCGCAAGCGCACAGGTGTTCGTAGTTTTGATAAAAGATGTCGTTCCTCAGGGACTAAAGTAATGTATCAAGCCTAGCCTTATGATGGAAATCCCTCCATCCCTTTTGTTAAAAAAAAAAAGAATCAAATCAATTAGGTGAACTCAATATGCTGGTTTAAGGATGAATAAATCATCCAAGTTTTGATTAAGGATTGAAACTGCAGGGCAAGGGTTAATTTCAGCAGCTAACCCGTTTTTGTGTGCTTAATTTCTCAAACATACTAAGGGTTTATGTCTAATATTTTCTGATGGATTTGAAGTCCAAGATGTCATCTTTCCAACAAATCAAGTTTCACCCAATTTGGACTTCATTTGGCCGTTCAAATCAGCAATTAAACCCAAGGTGTCAAAACTGCCCAGCAGGGCCAGGATGAACCCGGTTTTGTTCTTTTCATTTCTTAAGCTATATTTTGGTATAAGTCTTGTATTTTTACATATTTTTGGTCCCCAAGATGTTAGATATGTGGTCCAAGTGATAAAAGCAAGTTAAGGAAAGTGGAAGATGAAGAACCTGGTCAATCTTCCAAACCGTGCAGACTGAGACCCGGTTCAGACCAGCCTGGCCATTTTGATATTTTGATCAGGCAAATGAACTCGAAATTACATAATTGTACTTGGAGCTGTTGGAGGACTTCTCAAGCTTTCCAACCAAGTGTGGCAACACAAGTTATGACCACGTTTGCCCTAGAAAACGTGGCCTGCAAGCAGACCCTGCATCCTGCCAGCACACTCCAGCTTACAGCAGCAATTAGCTTTCCTTCTCCAAAGGGTTTCCTCCCTTCCCATGCTGAGGGGCACACGTCCCTAGCCTTCTAGGAGCTCAATGATCAGTTGCAAAAGGAGTTACTCTTGAAAAGAGCAACCAATGGGAAGCAAAGGCAGCAAATTGTGTTCTTGCACGTGATTGGCCAGCCGTAAAGGGGTTCTTGCTTTTTGGCTAACCAATGGGAGTTCAGCAAAATCTCAGCATGTATTAAGCTTAGTTTAAGAGTATATTAATGTATAATAAGTATTAGTATTACGTTACTTTATGCTTTGAATGTATTTAGATTAGTTTAAGCAAGCTTTGTACTTAGATTAAGCTTAACCAGTTTTGTATTAGTTCTTAATACCTTTCCTCACTAGGAGGGAAAGGTCAAGGTGCTTGTATATGTGCTTGCTTGCTAGCTTGGCTCTATTTAAAGAGCTTGCATGCCTCCTAGTAATATATATCAGATTTGAGTTATAAACCTCTTTGAGAGCTTTGTGCTTTCATGCCTTAGTGCAACCAAATTCAACTTGCTTATCCTTAATCTAGTCAATTAAGGTGGTGATCAAGTAGGTTTTAATCTTGAATTAAGTGGTGTTTCTGTATCTTAATCCAAGGTTAAAGACTCTAAACTTAAGTTTGGTGGTGATATCTGTATCCTAACATTGAGTTTAGCCTATCCTATCCTAGTTTCAACTACACAAATTCTAAGTGAAGTTATTAGCTTGAATGTTCAACTTGGTTTCTTTCACTTAGTGTATTCTTCATATCCCCTCATCTATCCACTCCATTTACTTCCATTTATATCCATTTCCACGGTTCCTACCTCTCCAAAAGACTTGTATTCAAACCAAACTTCAAAAGCATTCAAACCGTGCAAAGTGGGAAATCCTAGTCTTTGTGGGCAGAAAAGCGGCACGGCCACCCCATGCCACCAAACCCGATCGTGCTTCCCCATGTCGTGTTGCTTTCACTTGTTTGCTTCATGTTCTTGGTGAATCATAGCTTGGTTTCATCCTTTCCTTGATATATCCATCACAACCAGCATATCTCATCACATTTTCCTTGAGTTTTCCTTGATTATATCCTCCCTTGGCTTGTAAGCTTTCACTCTTAATTTGAGTTTTAGCTTGAACCATCGGCAGGTACATCACCTTATCAGAATATGCTAAGTAAAACTCTATTTCAAATGGATTCGATTAACTACTGTAAATAAACTTGTCTAAATTAAGGAGAGAAAAAAGTCTAAGAATTTTCGCAGTTATGGAAGAGAATTGGGTCAAAATGAGTAAACATATGCTATTCTCTAATTGGTTAATTCAGAGGAATTGTAATCTTGTCAAGAAACTTGATCTATTCTTTCAAAATCAATCAAATTTTCCTAACCTAAGCGAACGCCGTTCTTTCAAACTAATTTGACTTAATCCAAGTTTAAAAGTCTTCAATTACTTACTAGCCCTCCTAACATATAAATCTCTCTCTCGAGACGAAGTTATACTAAGTCTATTCAAGCAGTCCAACAACCAACCGTCATCTTTCAAATGTTTACTCGATTGTTTCAAGTGTGCAAGTAAATTTTAGCCAAAAATAAACCCATAATATATCAAACACTTGTTAAAATGAAATCAAACCAATTATGAAAATAAGCATAATTCTTTAAATCAAAACATGATCTAATAACAATTCCATAAACTACTAAATTCCTAGACTAAGAAAACTACTCAAACATGATAAAAGATAAACTAATAAAAAAAAATGACGAAATCTTGAGTGGAAGGGACTTGACTAAGATGGCCTTCACCAAGGGCTTCAGAACTGCCTCAGGATCAAAACTCTCACACTCAAAACTAACTCAAAACTAAGCAACGAACAAAATTTAAGAGAAACTAAACTAAACTAAACTAGGCTGGTTCTACTTGCTTGCTTGCTTAGGATGCCTTTGGAGTGCTCTTTCTTTGTTGCTGAATGTCATTATTTATAGAAAATTCCGGTTGATCTCAGCCGCACAACCGAGGGAAAACGAAGAGGCAATAGTTACAAGCATACTACAGTCCGTGGGGTTCACCACGGTCTGACCGTGGTCTACGATGGATCTGGATTTTTGCTCTTTCTTTCTCTACGGTCATGGCATAACATGGATGACCGTGAGGGAGGCCAAAACACAGCCATTAAAGGGCAAACGCTGAGTAAAAAGACTAAAAATGCTGCAAAACACATAAAACAAGTACACCCAAGCATAAATCAATAATAGGAGGGTAAATAATATCTTTAAGCACAAAGTTCTCCTAGAAAGGAGGTAAAATAGCCCTAAAAAGATATACATATAAACCACTTATCAAACTCCTCCATGCTTAAACTGTTGCTTATCCTCAAGCAATGCAAGGATTAAAGATATACACAACCTCCTCAGGATAGACATAAATAACATTCAAATGGCAAGGATGATCCAAAGGTAGCCCAAAAGATGCAAAAATTTCATTAACAAACAGAATAGGGAATAATATTTCAAAAACTTTTTATAGACCATAATGCAAAACTTGAACCAATCATCCTCCAATGCGTCAAATACAATCATTCTAGCATATGAAATAAGTAAGACTAGTAAGGCTGGTAGAACCTCACTATAGGTATGTGGCACTCAGCACTCATATGTTTGACAATGTATATATATGAAGGTTCTCTCAATTCTCATTCCTTCGACACAAATCGACCATAGGCTTGACAAGATTCTCAAATTCGCCACCACTAAAATGCAAATACACTAAACAATCATAGGGATTTTCATAGGGATGTGACGTGGCTTAGGGTAAAGGTAAGAGGGGAATAACTGTTTTTAGAAATGAGGAGCTAAAAGCCATTGACTAAGAGCTTAAACAATTCCAATGAATCATACTACATCCTTCTCGAACCATATCAACTCATTAACAAAATAAATCCCAAATGAAAAGAGATAGAGTCGAAAATCACAAATACCTTACATTCCCACCCAGGCTAATCACTTTCGTTAAATTTTTTTCTTTTCTTTTCTTTCTCTCTTTTTTGTTTGTTCAATTCTCTTTTTTTTCCATTTTTTCCTTTTTTTTCTTTTTTTTTTTTGGATAGAAGAATAGCCAAGGGAATTCTATAATGAACTTTAAAATCGAACTCTTCTCTGAACTTTACACAATAAAATAAGAGATTTATCAAATGTTTGCATCCTTGCATCAAACAGCCATAATTCACTAAAGAGAATAACAATCCACCTTGCTAACGCCTTATCAAACTTTCTCTAGCCTTGGCTTAAAGGTAAGACAAGTATTTGGCCATGGGCTAAAAGTAGGCAGTTCAGATCAAGAAAAATGGTTGTAGGCTCAAAGGGGCTAACAAAGGGTACAATACACAACAAGGGTGGCTATTTGGCCGTGGGTTTCAAATAAATAAAAGAAAGAAAAATGCCTCAATCATATTGCCTAAATGCATATGCAAAATGTGATCTTGAATGAGAATCAAGGCAAGTTCTAGAGAAATGACATCAAGGAAGAGTCACACATGAAAGAAAATATGAGACTAATAATGATGAACAGTCTCTAAAGGTTCAGAGTCTCACGGGACATCTACCACAGTCAAAACTAGCTTACTAGCACACACATGCCAAAATTTCATGTGAACACTCATGGGGAAAATCAGTTCGCATTCAACATGTGGTCAAAACATAGAATTTAGTTCGGAAATTCATTCGTATGCACAATCTGGCCGAATCAAAGGATCAAACTAACCAAAAAAAGTTACCAAATCTACAAAGATCATCATCGGAGGATTTTTTTGTTGGTTTTTTATTGTTTTTTATTATTTTTCTTTTTTTCTTTATTTGTTTTTGTGTGTTCCTACAAACAATGCAGACTAAAATGCAAAAGAAACTAACAAAAGAAAGAAACTAAAATGCAACCTAGAAGAAAACTAAATACACTACTAAAACAAAACTAAAACCAAAACTACAAAAACTACCACTAAAAATATATACAAAGCAAAAAAAAAAAAAAAAAAAAACTTACCAAACAAAAACAGGCATCTGATGCCAAATATAATAATTAACTCCCCCATACTTGAATCACACATTGCCCTCAATATGGGCAAATCATAATAAAAAGGAAAGGGAAGTAGCAAAAATCAAAATCAGAGAGGAAGAGGTGGAGGATGATGGGTTGGTCATCCATAAGAGATATGCCAATCTCGCTAGGTCTCTAGACATGCCCTATAGTCTTGGAAATATTGGATCTGGGAAACAGGCAACCCACGAAACTCATCGTGGCTCTCTTGGACAAAGTCCCGAATAGCGGATCTCTCTGAAGCTACAAAGGCTCGGAGGGAAACTTGCTCATCTTGAATGGACCTAAGTGTATCTTGGATATCAAAATACTCAAGTGGGGGCGGTTGAGAGAAAGAACTAGGCCCTGCCTGACTAGAGTAAGGGGCGGGTTGGTGGGGTACAGGTCGAACAACCTCGTCATCACCAGGTACCCAGTAAAGATTACCTTGGTGAAGTAAGGTAGTACGATCGACATTGAGAACTGGCAAAAGCCGGTTCCCAGGGTAAATCCAACACAAACAGTCAGCCTCAACTTTGCAAAAGTTCATAATCTCAAAAGTAGCTTGATCAAGTCGCTCAGACCCAGAAACTCTATCCTCATGATTGGGCTCAATGCCCAAGAATCTAGTAATAGTAGTTATTATCCCACCAATGACTATCCTATCTTTGGTGCTAACAGTAGCACTATGTAATTGCCTAGTTAAGAATGAACCTGAGTCAAGTTGGACAACATCAGGCATACAGAACAGGAAGTACAACTCAGGATGTCTCGGGACATTCAAACTATTGTCCCAAGCAAACAAAGAACAAGCAAGGATACGCTGAGCTACTCTAATGCAGGGGTTCCTAATATGCGTGCATTTCCATGAACTGGTACTATACCTAATACTCCCCGAAAGTTCACCCCAAAATGCATTCGGGTTGAATTTGCGGGCAACTTGGCAACTCGGTATATCCATGCTAGGTGGAAAATCGAAAATACTACTGAAGGTATCTATGTTCAGTTCATACAATTGACCCTGCAAATAAAATTATATATATCCAGCTTGACATTGAGGCCCTCTAGTGACCTCGACATGGAGTTTACTTAGAAATTCTAAGGTTAGGTCCCTATATGTATGCTCTTTAGATTCTAAAAAGTGGCTCACACCACCTCTGGCAAACAGCCAACGAATATCATCTAACATTCCCAATCGGGCTAACAAATTCTCATCATAGTATCTAGTTGCTACTACAACGTGTTCATTCAAACAATTATACCTAGTAATATAATCAGGATGAGTCAAACCAAAAGGGTGAAGAATGTTACCTCTAGCACGCACATTGGTTGACGTTCTGGATGTCCTTTGAGGTTACGGTGGTGCTTGACTTGATGAACCAACCTCGTTGGTACTCCTTTGCCTTTTTTTTGGTGCCATCGTTACAAAACCTAACTAAAAACAAAACTAAAACCAAAAACAGGAACAATAACCTAGAAAATTAAAGAAAATAAGTAAAAATGTGAAAAATTAGAGAGAAAAGAGGATGTGTATGGTGGATGAATGAGGGTGAAATGAATTTTGAAGAAGAAGAAGAAACGAGATGAGATTTTGTGGATGAAATGGGGAGATTAAGTAAAAAGAAGGAATTTGGTGTGAAAATGAAGAAAAATGGACAAGATTCAAGGGAGATTGAGGGTGTTGGTTATGGAGGTTTTAGAGAGAGAGAATGGAGGAAGAGAGAGAAAGTGTCGAGTGAAGAAGATGAAATGAGGGGAAAGGGAAATGGCACCACGATCAAAAACCTAGACCGCGGCCCGTAGCAGCCTACCACGGACCGTGGGGCTCACCACAGACGGTCCGTGGTACCTGCTACTACTCGATTTTTTTCTATTTTTTAAGGGTTAGCACCCCACAGTGGTATTGCTAGTTTTCCTGACCGTGCCGCCAACATTTTATTCATATATTTGTATATTTTTTTCTCTCTTTTTTTTTCTTTTTTTCTTCTATAATAACTAAAATTAATAAAAAAATTAACACTATAAAAAGGAAAGAGAAAGAAAGCTTGGGTTGCCTCCCAAGAAACGCTCTTTTAAGGTCAAGAGTTTGACCCTTGTTCTAGACTTGGTTCAGATCAGCCTTATCGTGAAATCAGCGCTCCTTACTTTTATTTGAGAAATTTCTAACTTAATTGTAGGACACCTTGGGAGTCGTCCTATCATTGCACAAGAATAAAGACTTGGGGGTCCTATTGGCATAAATTGCCTCAGTGTCTATTAAAGCCTTCCTATTGTTCTTGTGGCGTAGTTGGTGTTCCACCTCTTCCTCCCAAGTATCCCTTGCCAACTCTTTCCCTTATCTTCTTGCCCATACCCCTCCTCTAAAATATGCTTTCTTTGGGGTTGGTTCTTTTGGGGGTAGGGTAAATCTTTGTGCTGCCTGCTAGAGAAACTTTCGGTAGAATGACACTTAACAGGGGTCATTCTCATTGGCTTAAACCAGCTCCTGATAAGGGCTTTTGCTGTTATGAGCCATTTAGAGGAGGAACTCGCGAAGCCAGCGATGATGATGATTTTAATAACTGTCATCCACTCTTAAACATGGATCTGAGTCTCTCTTTTTCCTCTTCCTTATATGAGAACTCTAACCCTTTTTCTCTTCCTTTAGGGCTAGAGAAATTGTGCATACAAGGGCTAAGGATGATATTGAGAGGGACAAGAGGCTCAAACGAGAAAAGAAAGAAAGAGGAAGATAGTCAAATTGGCAAAGAGAATAACTGCTTGGCTCCAAAGAGAACAAAAAGAAAAAGAGAGAGAGAATTCAGGCTTCACTGAAAGTTAGCTCTGAATGAAGAGGACCTTTCCACCTGGGATCACGAATCATGTTAGAGGTATACCATATTTGGGGAAAATGCTCATAAGCCTATAATTGAAAAGGAGTCTGAAAAGTATTTTTGACGCCATGGGTATCTTTATTACTAGTGTTTAATTGATGAAGTACTCCTTTTCATTTTTTTCCTTTATTAGCTTCTAACATAATTCTATCTGAGGAGGACCTTTATATTCTTGCATTGTAGGCTTTATTATCTTTCAATGTAAATGTATTTAAGTTATGTAATTGATGAAGTACTCCTCTTCATTTTTTCCTTTTATGATGTATGTCTTTATTACTGGTGTTTAATTTGCCTTTTAGGAAGTTTCCCCTTCCTTTTATCTCATATGACTCAACCAGTAACATCTTATGGTTTCCTTTATAAGTAGAATACTTTTGGGGTTTTCTTTCAAATTGCTAGCTCACATAATACAGATATGAAAAACTTTAGGGATCTTCTTCTAGCCTTCAATTTATAGAAAATGGCTCACTTCTACCCCATCCAAACTGAGAATATAGGGCCTTCACCCCTTCTTCTATTACGGATACTGTTAATTTCCATTCCATGTTCTTAAGTAATTCTTGAGGGATATGACCCTTATAGGAGTTCTTATGTAATCAACCCAGGGATATAGCCTCCTATTAAGCCTTTTGACACGAACTTTCCTAATAGTGTAAGTTGGCACCTAGAGTCTCTTGGTGGAAGATATCCCATGGACTGGGGTTCAAACACCTGTGTGCTTAATCCCATAGTTATTGCTTCGTAAATGAGTGAGTTGTCCTTGACTTCCGGAGGTAGAGGTTTTGTTTCCTTAACCACTATCTCTACCCCTTCAGAAATTAGAAGACAAACATTCCCTTGTATATGGGTTTACAACTGCTCCCTAATTGAACCTACACCTTTGCTCAACCCAAAATTACGATATTTTATATCTTTTTATTGCCTTATATTTGCTCATAATAAATTTGTTAATTAGATTTTTTAATATGTTTCTATCTGTCTTTGTAGATGTTATAAGAGTTGAATAAAATGAGTATGAAGGTTGGAAGAAAATGGCACTGGATCAAGAGGACGTAAAAGAAAAGGAAAAGAAGCAGTGGACCCAAATTTGAAGCCCATATGTTCGCTTCTAGCTTGGTCCAGCTTTAAGCCCAGCGCGGCTTCCCTCTCTCTCTCTCTCTAGGCTTGGCCCAAATGTCCTCTACCTGAGGCCCAGCTCAACCGCACCTCCCTCCATTTCCCAGCTCTCTTTCTCCTCTTCTTCCCTCTTAGCGGGCCGGTCTAGTTTGTGGCCCAGGACCCCCCTTCCCTCACCAGTCGAGCCTGTTCTTGTCATTCTCGTGACAACCCAGCTTTTTTTGGCTACCCAATCTAATGCTTTCCCCCAGTTAGTTTCTCCCTTTCCTCCATCAGTCAAACGGGCCTACTCTATTCCTACGGCCCATTGGCCTGTTCTCCTTCTTTCGCTATCCTTCTCTCTTTCCCTTCCTCCGCCAGTGTGTTAGCCAAGCCCAATGGTATCTAGTAAATGTGCCAGCCTGTTACCCCTTCCCTGGGCTCCTTCTTCCCTTTTCTTTCTCTCAAGCAGGCCTGGGCTTCTGATCTAGGTAGTTTATTTATGTCAATCCAATCTTTTTTTTCCCTTCACTTAAAGCCCATGCCCAATGCACATGACACCAAAGCTTCCCCTTTCTTCTTCTTCACTGTGCCCACTACCCAAAAACCTGAAATCCCATGTGATGCTTCATCTTCCTCCACACTCCATTACCATACCTCTCACTTCCAACTTCCACTTCATAATTACATCCCCTAGCCCTGCATTAATCTTCATTATTATTCTCCTCATCAATTCGATAGTTATAAGTTCATAATTGAAGGTGAATTGAAGCTTTGAAGAGGGGTATGTCGGTTTTATTTTTAGGGACTACAAAATTGAACGAGGAAGGGTCGAAAAGAGGGAGAAACCAGGTAGTAGCGAAGAGTAGATTTAGGTTTATATTTCAAGTTTTCTTTATTAATTTTTTTTGGGGGCTTTACTTTTAGAGATTCAGATTTTTGAATTAGAGTAAATATATTCCTGTTTTGCTTAAGTGAGTGGGATTTTGTTCTTTGAGATAAATTAGTAAGAGTTGTGGTTCTAACCCAAATTGCCCTTCCCTTGAACCAAATTCCAGTTTGCCTATTTAGATTCGATTCCACAATCAGGAGCACACTATTAGTTTTCAATTGAAGGCAGCTTGGCTTCGGTAAATTTTTCTTGATTAGCCTTGGTCACGTTTTATCATTGGTTGGTAAGTTTTGTAGGTGTAGTGCTCAATTCTCTATTCCCGTTTTTCCCCTGTTTAGATGTGTACTAGACTATAGTGATGCTCGATTCATGATTCAGTTTCATATTATGCTATAAACCACTGCAAATTCTTTAGATTGGCTTTGGAGCTTTGTGTATTGCTGTCGAATACAAGTTAATGTTAACATTTTGAGTAGATAAACAGGATTATTTTAGTTGTCAATAATGTTAGTTTGATAATTTTAGTGATCTAATTTCAAAACCCATCCCTTTGGACTTACCCTCAGGTGCTTTGACGAAAGTTGTATGCTTGCGGTTAAGATTAATCATTATAAAATCACAACACTACACCTTGGGTCTTCCTTGGGAGACCAATTGTGGGGGGGACTTGCATGCCCTCACAAGAGGAACCTGATAGATCCAGAAAGTGTCTGCACAGGCATTTAAGACTTCCCCAATTCCTTCTCCTATCTACGCCATAAGTTCTTCTTGTTAGAGAAACATTGTAGAAGGGGTAAAAGAACGTTGGAGTATAATACTGAAGGCTTGTAGAGAAGACATATGTTAAGACCTCAACCATATAGGGATTCATTTAGGATAGCATTATAAGAATCATCCAAAGATGATGTGAGGACTTCGGATGCTACGAAATACAATCACTAGTATTTCTTATAAAGGAAAAACTCTAATGTAATCAAAATCATTTAATGATTCTGATTTATGGTGTGCTTGGCAGGTAGAAAATAATTTTCCATGTAAAATGATTTTTCATGTAAAATGATTTTCAACTCATATTTTCAGTTGTTTGGTAAAAGGGAAAATGAACTTTCTAAATAATGAGTTTGATTAGTAAAAAATGAACAAAAAAGCTAAAAATGAGTTTCCTTAATATTCCAATCATATGTCGAGGAAATATACACGAAATAGAGAAACAGTGTGGGATCGTGTGAGAGCTTAAGAAACGTAAAATTAACTCACACTTTATTCAAAGTGGAAATATTTTCCTTCATTCTAGGGAAAATTATTTTCCCCTGAAAACAAATTTCCCCTCCTTGTTTTACCAAACACCGTAAAATAAGAAAATCATTTTCCAAGAAAATGATTTTCATCCCCACCAAACATACCCTTAGATTTGTTTGTAAGGTCTTAAATTTTTTATACTTTGCTTTAAAAGCATGTCATATAGATTGTCCCTATTTCTTAAGGTTTTGACATATCCTTGTGTTTGTATTTCTTTTCTTGAAGTAATGACAAACATTTTAGAAATTAATGTGAATTTTTCTATGAAAATTACGCATTTTTCAGTTATGCTTTGTCCAATTTTGCTAGTTCTATACTTTTTCACCTATTGCCTCCTGACTGTATTTTTATAATTCAGTCTAGTGTTTTAGAATTATAGAGTAAAATATAGGCATATTTTTAGGAGTTTCATTCTTATTGTTGTTTAGCTTCTCACCCTTTTCCAAAAGGAGTTTTTCTACCTATTAGGCTTTTCAACTTTTAATCAAACTTTAGGCACCCATTTATAGATTCTGTCTTCCATTCTTCTTCAACTCTCCAAATAGTCTTTCCGATTTTAAAGTAACAAATAATTTTTTATAAGAAGCCAATGGAAGAGTTCTTTGAATTATATAAGGATTTTTTAGAGTCTTCTTATGAACTTATATAACTTCGGTCAATTCTCATAGATAAGTACCAAAGGTGCTAGTTGAAGAGCTTTAGAAGTAAGAAGGAAGTCATGGAGAGTCTCCATATGGATGTCCATTGCTTTGACTTGTACCTTTGTAAACCTAATAGCCCGGTCACTGAACCCCTAAAGAAATTTAGGCAATTGTCAGGAGCGTTTTAGGTATGGGTTGAGGCTTTTTCTCCATTCTTTCATAAAGCGATTGCTAAAGCTTTATTGTATCCTTACTTGCTGGATAATTTCTAGTGTCTTCATCAACATAATTGCCTTTGAGCTTTTTTTTTTTCCTAATTCACAATAGAAAGCCTTGTTTAGTTGAGTTTGTTCATCTTGATAGGCTTCAAGGTTCCCTAAGTGGTTGCAACCTTTAGGCTATAAGTAAGGCGAGTATTATCCTTAAAAGGCCCTCTAGAATTAGGGCTTGGAAATAAGGTTGGTTTTATGCTAAAGATCTTTACAAGAAATAGGATTTTCCTCCAATGGGTAGGGGAAATTATAAGCATGAAACTTATCTAAAAATGCCAAAAAGGAATTTCCTCTCAAACTAGAAGACCTTAAAGAAGATAGCTATGTGCAGGCCATACCTTCTTGATCACAAAGAAATATGAGCTTGAATCTCTTTAGCTGTTCACAAATCTTCGATAATCTCTTTGTGCTTATCAGCTTAAGGCTTTAATTGATTTGAAATGCTCTTTCTCAGTACATGCTTGTTCAAATTGTCTTAAACTTGTTGATGGGTACAAGAAGCCCTTTATAGTTAAATCACTTTGAAACTTCATGATCATCGGAAGACTCTCACGGATGATAAGGGGAGAGAGGTGAAAAGATGTTAGATTATAAAGGAATAAGAGAACCTTTCCCTTGGAAATGAAGAGGGAGAACATAGTCTCAACCTTATAACTGTCAGTGAGGGTCAATTAGTAGTTCAACATGTCCTTTATGTTAAAGAGATTAGAACTAGGTGACGGGCAGGATTCTTCCAGCTTGAAGAGAAAGATAGTAGCTAAAAAAGTTCAAGACTCACCTAGTGCTCATGAAGAGGATCTTTGTTATGGGTTTAGGGAAATTGCTCTTATCATCGCCACTCCAATAAGCTCTATAGAAACCACACCACAAGTAAAAATAATAAAGTGATAGAGGTTCTCACAGGTTCTAAGAACATGAGAAGTAGTCCTTTAGGGGCCACCGTGTTGAGGGAAGTGATGGTGATGAGCAGATTGGCGCCAATTTGAGCAATGTAGTTCTACCTGGGAATGTCCCATCAATCCCTTAGCCACTTACTCAATGTGAAAGCTCTAGTTCTTCTGAAGACTCACCTATGTTCTCTAGCCAACTTATACTAAAGGAACAGATAAGCAAAAAAATGATTGAGGTTCCTCTCACTTTGCCATCACCGCTTCTTTCCTTCCATACTAAGGGAAAGGGGTGGTAGTTCAAATAAGAATGGAGCTTTCCATTCCATCTAATTCAAGTGGAGAACTGACGAATTTCAACAAACTCTTAGACGTTAAGAGAATAGCACCTTACTGCTTTCTGAAGAAAGGATTGAAGCCATCACTTCAAAAGAGGTTCTATAGTCAATTCTTCGTGTCCTTGCCTTAAGCCTTCAAGGTACTGCTGGCAAGCTATTGGCTAAACCTCTTACTCATCATCTTGTACTAGAATCTCTAAGGGTTGAAAATGTCCTCTTGAGATCCAAATAGTAGGAGCCTGGGCATTGAAGAGGGATAAGATGATAATCAAAGCCTAAAGGAGGAATTAGAGAGGAAGAAAGACGCCTTTCATTTTTATAAGGAGGATTAGGTGAATACTATAGCCAGCTAATTTTGTTTATTTGAGAGTCTCATGAGTTTCAGTGTTGTATTATGATTTTGTCCATTTAATAGTTATGTGAATTCTAGTGTTGTGTATCATTCAAAACAAAATGTTTACTCCATATAATCCTTGATCGAAACCTTGTAGAATTTTATTTGGCTAATTCCTAGTTTGAATCTTCTAATTCATTTTTAAGAATTTATTCTACTTTTACCTAAATCATATTATTCACTCCTAAAGTAAATGATTCATAACGCCACATGAGATGTAAGGGAACTCAGGAAGTTGCTTTATTGATATGATTGGATTAAAAATATTAGTCTTAAGAAGATACAAAGTTCCCAGTCTGGTTATAGAACTCTAAATTAAGCTATTGCAAAAGTACAAAATCTGTAGTAAGAATTAGAGTAACTTGTGACACCTGACTATGCAGAAATTGCCTGAGGTTATCGAAATGCCAAGTATTTGGCACTTCTATGCCCCTCAGCAAGAGGAGTTTGGTGCCTAGAAAGACTTCTCCATAAATGTAATATGGTCCTTCCTAAAATCAATCTAGACTTTCTGGGGCCCTTTCCAACTACTTCCTTGCTTCTCAACATCGAATCACCAGGCTTCAAGGCTCAATGTTGTACCCTTCTATTATAAGCCTTGGTGATCCTTGCCTTATAAAGTTCTTCCTTGAATGCAGCCTATTTCATTACATCTGGCAACTAATCTAAAGGTTCCATCTATACCTTTTTATTTTGAATTGGTTCATACCCCTATAACCTTATACTAATACTCGAACTTCTGTAGGTATTAGGGTTTTTGAATCATGTGTCAACATGAAGGTTGTCTAGCCAGTTGAGGTTTTAACAGTTGTCCTAATGGACTATAGAATTCTTAGACACTCATCCACCCAAGCTCCCTTTGCCCCTTTAGTTTTCTTTATCACGGCCTACGTGATAAGCTTATTTGCAACTTTTGCCTTTAAATATTCCTAACTTCTTACAACTAAGGTGCTCTTACAACTTCCTCCTATTGTCAACCATAACACTTTTAGGAAGTCCACATTTGGTGATCACCATTTTCCGCAGAAAGTGTATAGATTTTTATTCTAGGATTGTAGCCTCTAGTATAGCTTCTACCCACTTTTTGAAATAGTCCACTACATTAAATAAGAACTTCCTTTAAATAGATGCTTGTGAGAAAGGATTAAGAGTGTCCATACCCCACCTTACTGAAGGTATCATTTTCACTAATGATAGACAGACTTATGGCTGGTGCATGTATTTTCAGGGAGAAAATTGGCGTTTATCACACTTACTTAAAAAAGTGTATTTTTGAGCAAAAAGTAGCTAATAAACCCCTATTCTTCCTTTCCAAAACTTTGTCCCCTATGCGTGATCCATAATTCCCTTTACGTATGTGAGTCAATATGGATTTTAGCCTTCTTTCTATGCTTTTTTGCCTCTAATAGATTTTCTAGAAAATTACTAGTCTCCATGTATTTTACCACTGGAATGATTCAGTAGTCACCCATATTTGTCACACAAACCTCTTCAGGTCCTATGCTTATGTGTCTCATCACTTCCCAAAAACACCAATTTTGTAAGTCTATTTATCCGCCAACTTAGTTAGGGCATCTTTCTGATGATTTATAACATTGCAATATGAGTTATCTCAAGCTAAGAAAAATTCTTTAAAGACTTTTAAATCTTGACCAGATACTTGACCATTTGTTTTCCTTTAATTATAAACTCTCCTTTAAAGTGACTTATAGGAAGTCATTAAAGATTCTCACATTCTTTGCCTCCAAGGTCTAATATATTTCCTGCCTTGCTATAATAGGCTCATATTCTACTTTATCGTTGGTGGCTTTGAATACAAACCTTAAGGCATATCCTCACTTCTTTCCTTTTATAGAGATCCAAATCAAGCAATCACCTAAGCTATTTTGTGTTATGGAACCACATGTGCATATTGTCCGCTATTTTTATTATAGTTCTAAGGCTTGATCTTCGACTAAACACTCACCCAAAAGGTCAGATAGGGCTTAGGCCTTAATAACTTTTCTAAGTTTATATTTTATGTCAAATCTAGGCAACTCTATAGCCAAAAGTAACATTCTTTAAGAGAAACCATATTTTTGCATGATCTTCCACAGAGGCTGCTTAGTCAAGACCTTGATAGGATGTGTTTCAAAGTAAGGCTATAACATCATGGTTTTCATGATAGAGCCCAAGACTAGCTCCTTAATGTTAGGATAATTAAGCTCTGGTTCTGACAAAACATGGCTTATAAAATAGTTAGGGATATGCTCTTATTCTCTTCTCTAACTACTATTGCATTGAAAGCTATGCATAACACTGATATGTATATCACCAGATTCTTATTTGGCCTAGGGCTTGACAAGGAAGGTATCTCTACTAACTATTGCTTGAGTTGCCTAAAGGCTTCTTCAGCCTCATATGTCCATCTAAAGTCTTTGATCAACCCCAAGCGCTTGAAGAAAGGAGGACATTTTTGGGCTGAACAAGAAACATATCTCCCTAAAGTTGCCATACATCTATCATTCTAGAATTTTCTCTCAGTTTTGGGACTTTGCATCTCCAACACAAATTCACCTATTTTGGATTTTCTTCTATTCCTCTTTCCTTAATCATAAAACCTAAAAATTCCCCTATTGGCACCTAAGGCACGCGTTTTAGGATTCAACTTCATATAATATTTTCTTTAAGAATAAAAGTCTCTTTGAGATCTAACAAATGATGACATGAGATTTTTAACTTTGCAATCATATCATCTATGTATATCATCGAAAAAATCAGCTTCTAGTACCTTTTGTACTGCTTTTAAGACTACCCTATTTATATAAGGAGTAAAGTGTATTCTTTGTTGTTTCACTAGCTTTTCTTAACGATTTATGGATAACTTATATACCATGATTTCTGGATCAATTCGTGGCATCTCTTGTGTTGCCTAAGCGATCATTAGGAGTGTTTATTATAATGTCCAAAATCAAACCAGACTAAAGATAGGCCTAGATCGGCAACGGACCAGATATAATGAATGCGGTTCGGTCCTCGGTCCACATTATAGGCCTTGTTCGGTCCTCAATCTAATCCACTGGTTTGACGATAACTGTCCTCTATGTAGGTAGGGAGTGATTAGTAAAGGTGGTGCTCCACTTTGACAAAGTTTGGAAGTCATTAGAGTAAATCATAACCTCTAAACTGTTTATGTAGAAGGTTCAGTTAGTTAACAAATTTTTGTTCTTATGAATTTGTTTTGTGTGATTAAATAGTTAATCTCTTCCTTACATTCATAACGTATTATGACTAGGGGTTTTACAGGCTAGTACTTGAACCCAGCTTGCCCTAGCAGAAGCACCTACAAAGGTTTAGATGTTAAGGTTGATAATGAGATGTGATTTCTGGAAGTTGAATGTTTTTGGTTTTGCACACAAAACATCAGTTATGATAATTGATTATCATAAAATGAATTAATTTTTATCCAGTGCTTGCATCATTACATATTCAACAACAACAACACCACCTCCCAGTGTGGGTCCCGTTTTTGTGGGTCTAGGGAGATCCATATATAGTCAACCTTACCTCTATAGACATTCCTACCCGTAGCGAGACTGATTTTAAAAGACCCACAAAAAGCTTTTGTGAAAACATTTTATAGAAAAAGGGTTGTGTGAGAACATTTTATATTAAAAACTAAAGATAAACAACAGTCGATAAACTAAGAAATACTAATAAAGTAGGTGACAATAATTATGTAAAACATAAGTATATAAGTACAATGTAGTAGAAGAAAGTACTATACCTTATAAATCAGAGGTAGACAAACGATAGCTCTTTCCATATGTATGTACTACCTGTATATAAACACAACATACCCTTCCCTACTACAACCAAACCTCCCCTACAGCAACCAAACCTACCGTATTACAACCAAATGACACCTAAGAGGCCATCTCTCTATGATCTAAGATCTTAATCCTATCCCGCCATATATCCACTATCAGGCCTATAACTTTCAAGTCCTCCCTAATTATCTTGTCTAAGCACTTCTTGGGTCTTCCCCTACCCCTTCTACCTTCAGGGATGTTGATCCTCTCACATCTTCTTACTGGAGTATCCATATCCTTCTTTTCACATTACCAAACCATCTGAGTCTAGTTTCTCTAATCATATCCTTGATGGGAGCCACTTTAACTATGCCTCTAATTACTTCATTTCTCATTCTATCCACTCGTGTAGAGCCATACATTCATTTAATCATCCTCATCTCTATTGCCATCAACCTTTGAACATATGTCTTTTTTATAGGCTAACACTCTAATCGTACAACACAACAGGTCCAACTACTATATGATAAACTTTGCTTTTTAATCCTACAGGCATCCTCTTATCAAATAGCAATCCTAAAGCATACGTCCATTTTTGCAAACCCACTTTTATCTACTGGTTGATATCTTAGTCAATATCCCCTTTCTGATGAATGATCGAGCCTAAGTATTCAAACTTCTTGACCTTTTGCATTGTTGTCCCTTCAATGTTGACTTCTCCCCCTCCTCTTCTCCTCCACTGAAACAACAATAAGGGTATTTAGTTTTCAATCTACTTACTTTAAAACTTGTAGACTCTAGTTTATGCCTCCATCACTCATCAACCACATATTTGGCCTTATTAATAAGAATAATATCATCTGCAAATAATATACACCATGATAACTCATCTTGAATCTCTTTCCTAAGCTCATCCATAGCCAAAGTGAAAAGAAAAGGGATTAAAGTGAAACCCTAATACAAGCCCATACCAATGTAGAAGCCATTGGTAACCCCTCCTAGCATCCTAACACTTTTCCTACCTCCTTCATACATATCCTTAGGAACTCAAATATACACATGTGACACTCCTTTCTTTTCTAAGCATCTCTATAGCACTTCACAAGCCGCTCTATCATATACTTTTTCCAGGCCTATGAACACTATGTGAAGATCGACCTCTCTATATCTATACAATCCCATGAGCTTTCTATGGAGGTAAATCACTTCTGTGGTCGACTTGCCAGTCATAAACGTAAATTAATTCTCTGATATCATAATATGCTTTCGCAATCTTCTCTTAATCACCCACTTGGCATGATTACGTATTATCTTTGATAATTGGAATGCTAAGACAAGTTTAATTTCATTGAAAATGTGAGTCACCTAATGTCCATTAGTGAAGTACCTTTGCTTAAGCTTTTAATGGCGTAAACCACCTGTCTAACAAACCTAGACGCCCAACACATGCACTCTCAATAGCAATATAAAGCCGGTTAAGTCCTTGTCTAGTCTAGGTATTTTTGGTCTAGTTCTGATCTACCTCGGCTCTTTTTTGGTTCGATCCCTAGTCCTCTACTATAGCTTTATTCAATTTTTGGTCTAGGCTAGTCCAGTCCAGTCCAGTTCTAGATCAATGAACACCCCTGGCAAAGACATCTACATATTGCCTTAATAAGGTCCTCAATGATTTGTCAAAGCTTGAATCTAAATCTGCCCCTACTTGTACTTTCACGGATTCATCTTATACTAAAGGAATCTTTATCAGTTTGCCATTAGGCTCAAGATAGGGTTGTTTGTATCCATTTTGTCCAATTTAAGAGTGATCACCACATTGACACTGGGGTGTAGCGTAGTTGTCTTATGTTTCCTAGTAAGCCTCGCCTATGTGATACTCAAATAGTGGATTGTTGCTTTGAAGATTGTTATATAACACTGTATTATAGCCTTCTGATCTATCACAATCTTACCTATAAGGCCAATATATATCAGATATTATGTCTCTATAGGTGGAAAGTGTTACTCTCAAAGAGTCTAAGAGTGGTCTTTCCATTATTAGATTGTAAGGGGAGGATACGTCCGTTACTACGAAATCTATCATCAGCATTGTATAGTTGTCTCCTTATGTGTCCCCACCTTTATAGTGGCTTAATCATCCCTTTGGGATGTTTTGCATACTCTATAAAGCATGTAATTAGGTGTTGGGATGCAAACATGTCCTTATCCTGCAAATCAAGCCTGATAATATAATTATAGAACATCGGAACTATAAAACTTCTAGTGTCTCAACTAATTGCATAATTTACTGCTATCAACTTGATCACTAGACTTTGGTTGAGAATCAATTGTTACCTGATTTATCCCATTATGCTTCTGACTTCAAGTTCTTAGATGAACCTTCAAAGCCTAGCTTGATAATCCAGTCGAGGTGGCCCCTTAGAGATTATCTATATTGTACCCTTTTTTATTTTTTTGGGAATAATCTTCTTGTGAACTCTTTCCATCTAAATGCTTCCTTTTCCTTTGATGCTCGATCTTAATGAAATGATCTGGTTTTTGCTTTTTTACTAAGTCGTTTAGTACCTTGTCTAGATTCCAACAGTACTTTGTCTCATGGCCATCATCTTTGTAGAACTTCAACCATTTTTCTTTGTTATCGTTCTTGGGCATCTACTTAAGAAGTTTGGGTCCATCCATGGGTATGTGACCACTGATTGCTTCTAGGATATAATGGCGTGGCTTGGATCTAGGGTATACTTTTGAAGCTGAGAGATATGAAACACGTTATGCATGTGTTCTAGGTCTACCGGCATATCCAGACGATAAGCTACAAGATTCAACTTTTCAATGATTTCATATGGTCCAATATATCTTGGACTAAATTTCCCTTGTACCCCAAACCTCTTGATACCCTTAGTTGGCGCTACTTTCAGAAAAATTTTATCGCCTACTTGAAACTCCAAAGGTCTCCTTCTCTTATCCGCATAACTCTTTTGTCGACTCAGGGTAACCTTAATATGCTCTCGAATCCTTCTTATTGTTTTCACAGTTTCCTGGATCATTTCATAGCCTATAATCAATGCCTCATCCAAATCACTCCAGCACAGTGGGGTTCTACATTTTCTCCCATATAGAGCCTCAAACGGGGCCATTCTGATGGTGGACTGATAGCTATTATTATAAGAAAACGCCACCAAAGGTAAGTCATCTTCCCGTTTTCCTAGGAACTCCAATACACAAGCTCTTAACATATCCTCTAGAATTTGATTCACTCTTTCAGTTTGCTCATCTGTCTTAGGGTGATAAGAGCTGCTGAAGTTCAATTTGGTCCCAAAGGCCTTTTGAAGTGCTTGTCAAAAACGGGCTTGGAATCTTTGATCCCTATCTGATACTATATATAAGGGGATTCCGTGTAGTCATACTATCTCTTTAATATATAATTGGGCTAGTTTTTCAACTCCCCATGTACCTTTGATTTGCAGAAAATGGGCCGACTTGGTAAACCGATCGACTATAACTCAGATAGCATTCTTCTTTGAGGCAGAAAGGGATAAACCCATAACAAAGTCCATTGAGATCGAATCCCACTTCCAAGTGGGGATTTCTAAGGATCGCAATTCACCCACGGGACGTTGATGCTCTGCTTTAACTTTCTCATGGGTCAGACACTTACCTATATATTCTACAACCTCCTTTTTTATATTATTCCACCAGAAGTATTGCCTTAAATCTCTGTGCATCTTGGTGCCTCCTGGATGCACTGAGTGACGACTCCTCTAGGATCTATTTCCTTAATTCCTCATTTCGGGGCACACATAGGCGATTCTAGAATCGCAGGGTCCCATCTTTATGTACTATAAACCTGGGAGACTTTCCTTTTTCTAAATTTTGCTTTATACTTTGGAGTTCAGGATCACTTTCTTGGTTCGCTCGAATCTCCTCCACCATAGAAGGCTGTAAGGTAAGTGCTGATAATTGAACATGTGCTTGCCCATGGGACACTAGTTGAGTTCTCAAGTCCTCAAGTTCTTTCAAGAGACTCAACTGAGTAATCACCACAGTATTTGAGCTATGTTGCGCTTTCTAACTCAGGGCATCTGCTACAACACTTGCTTTCGCTGGATGATATTGATTTTGTAAATCATAATCCTTAAGCAGCTCAAGCCAACACCGTTGCCTCAAGTTGAGCTCCTTCTGAGTGAAGATATACTTCAAACTTTGACGATCAGTATAAATCTTGTATGGTACTCCATATAAGTAATGTCTCCAAATTTTCAGCGCAAAGACCACGGCTGCTAACTCCAAGTCAAGGGTAGAATAGTTTTTCTCATAGGGCTTGAGCTGTCGAGAGGCCTAAGCTACTAGCTTATCTTTCTGCATCAAAACACACCCCAATTCATTCTTTGAAGCATCACCATAAATGGTATACTCCTTACCTTCTATTGGTAGCGTTAGGATAGGGGCGGTAGTTAATCGCTGTCTTAACTCTTGAAAAGCTTTCTCACATTTTTCGGCCCACTCAAACTTGTTCGCTTTCTTCAGCAGATTGGTCATAGGGGAAGCTATTTTTGAAAAGTCCTTGCGGAATCTTCGATAATAACCTGCTAAACCCAGAAAGCTTCTAATCTCAGTGATGTTAGGCCTTGACCATTCCATGATTGACTTCACCTTCTGGGGGTCAACTTTGATTCCTTTCTTTGTAACTACATGTCCCAAGAACACCACCTCTTCCAACCAAAACTTACACTTGTTTAATTTACCGTAAAGTTGATGCTCCCTCAGTGTTTGTAACACCATCCTCAAATGATCAGCATATTCTTCTCTGTGCTTAGAATAGATAAGAATGTCATCTATGAATACCACCACAAATATGTCTAGGTAGGGCCTGAAGACTCTATTCATAAGATCCGTGAAGGCTGCGCGAGCATTGGTGTTATAGCGACTATACTGAGTTCTAAATACAGTCTTGGGGTTGTCTTCAGGTTTAATCCTAAGTTGGTGGTACTCTAATCGCAAATCAATCTTAGAGAAGACTGCTGCTCCTTGCAATTGATCAAACAAGTCATCAATTCGTGGCAAAGGATATTTATTTTTTATGGTGATCATGTTTAACTCCCTGTAGTTAATACACAGCCTTAAAGTTCCATCCTTTTTCTTTACAAACAACACTAGGGCACCTTATGGTGACACACTTGGCCTAATAAAGCCCTTCTACAATAGCTCATCTAATTAAAGTTTCAGTTCCTTAAGCTCAGTTAGGGCCATACGATATGGGCTTTTGGACATAAGTGGGGCATTAGGGATTAATTCAATTCTAAAATTAATTTTCCTTTGTGGGGGTAATCCTGGTAACTCTTCAGGAAAAACATCCTCAAATTCATAGACTACTGGAATATTTCCAGCTTTTTCTTCTTTCGCTTGGGTGTCAACAGTATAACACCAATATCCCATACACCCTTGACATAATAGCTTACTTGCTTGCATAGCAGAAATCAAGGGATAGGATTTTTCCTCTCTCTACCCATAGAAGAATACTTCTCTCCCTTTTTCATCTTTCAAAATAACCTTAAGATCCTCACAGTTAATCTTAGCTCCATAGGTGTGCAACCAATTTATTCCCAGAATGATGTCAAAATCAGACAAATCAAATTGAATCAAATCCACAGGGAAAGTAGGTCCACTAATAGTAATGGGAACAAGTTTATAGGAGATAGGGCATTCAATCACACAATCATTAGGTAGCTTGATCTTATAATTGGTTTCCATCCTCCTATCTTCTAGGTTCAATTGTAGGGCAGATCGGGTGGACATAAATGAATGAGTAGCACCCAAATCAAATAATGCATAAAATGGCTTTGAATTTGAAAAGAGAGTTCCAGTGACTACCGTACTAGAGGTGCCAACTTCCTTCTTGCTCATTACATATACCCGTCCTACTGCTGCAAGCCTTGGTGGTGGGGCCCCTTAGTGAGGTGGGGTCAAAGGTTTTGCTACACCTTTGTCTACAGCCTTCATCCTTCGGGGCCATGTAGCACTCAGGTGTTCAGGGCTTCTACACCATATGCACTTATTTGCTCCTACTCAGCATTCAGGGGTGGTGTGATTTGTTCTGCCGTATTTCGCACAAGGTGCTGTTGAGTCTGCAAGACGACTCTTGGGAGGAGCAGGAGTAGGTTTCTTCTGGTTCATACTCTCACTCGGAGTTCCTCACTCAAACCCCTTTCTTTTTTCGTTGATTGGATTTAGTGCTCTCAACTCTGTCTTTACTCGCTTCACTTCAGCCGCTCGCTCTTATAGTTCTTAGTAAGTCAAAATTGGTTGCCGTGCTAACTGATTCCGAATATAGAAGGTTAAACCCCCAAACCTTCTTATCTTCAACGTTTCAGATGATACAAACTCAGGAACAAACCTAGATAATTCTGTGAACTTACAGACATCCTGCATTACAGTCATGGTGCCACTCATCTTTAGCTCTATAAACTCTTTCTCCTTTTACCTTTGGACCATAACTGGATAGAATTTTGCTCTCGACTCACTCAAAAATTTATTCCAGGTGAATTCAGGCCCTACGAGCCTATCCTTAACAGTATTCCACCGAATGTCAGCTTCACCGGTCAAATAATACGTCCCAATGTTTACTTTCTTTTCTTCTGGTACTTCTACCACTGTAAAGATTTTCTCAATTCCCCTTATCCATTCCTCCAATACTACCTGATCATAAGCTCTATCAAAAAGTTTAGGGTTGCGTCGTGCTACCCTATCCGCTAATTTATCCTCTTTAGGAGGGGTTTCAGTAGGTACTTGGGAAATCCGCTTCATCAATTCAGCCACTAAGGACGGCCAGTAGTTTGAGTCCCCAATGTTGTTAGCCAACTCAGAAGGAATTGATGGCATTTGGCCAAAATTTGGTGGCATATGATGGGAGGTTTGGTCACCCGATCCCTGGTCATGATTCGGGATTTCCTCTATATGAATCTCTGCATTGTTGTGCACTTATTCGGACATTCTCATCATACATTAAATGAAACAATTCAATCATTGGAATACCCAAACATATAAGATAAGCATGCCCAACTCAAAGATCATTAAAAACAAACCCAAAGTTTCATTATATCATTTCATAATTGCTTATTTACATACATAACTACCAATTTATACACATGATCAGCAAAACATACTACATCTAACTGACTAGATAAAGTCAGTTTTAACTCCTACCTCAGCCCCAAACACTAACTAGCCCCCAAGACACTAGGTCCGCCACATTACTAAAAAGAGATATTGCCCATGTCATCACGATCGGAGAGGATTGGACTAACTATATACAATGTTATATCCTACACAAAATACATCCATCCAAACCGACCATGCTATAAACAAACAGGGCTCAACAGAAAACTACTAACACCAACCCCTAGAACCACCTAACGATCCCTAGATAGACTGTAATCCGGGTCAGACTCATCATTAGGCTCTTTGCCAGAATCGAAGCTGCTAGTCGATGCCTCTGACTCGGCATCACCAACCTCCTACTTAATCTATTACTCCACTATCATCTCTTCAATCTCCTGATCCCACTACTGCTTTACCACCGCCTCATCAATGTCTTGATCCTCCTCGGGATCATCCTCCTCCTCCTGATGGCCCTCATTCTCAAAACTAATCACCACTATCTCTAGTGTATCAGGGAGGTCTATCACCACATGAGCCTCCCCAGGACTGCCAAGCATCAGTGAGATACCTAGTGCGAGCGGGGAGGGTGGTCCCTATGCTGCTGCTGGGGTTGCAGGCGGGGAATGTGCCTGATGTAACTGGAATACATGCTGTAGAGTCTCCATGATAATCCCCCTCTGCTCAAACTCCTCCCTTAATAACAACTTTGTAGCGATAGTGGTCCAAGCCCCCGGGCCTGAAACCTAAGCCTGTCCCAACCTGGGTTCCCTGTTATCATATAGTGATGATAACGGAGCCTAAACTTCACCCACGGATGAACTGCGGGTAATGACCAGAGCAGTCTATGTGCACGGACAGTAATACTGTGAAACTCAGAAAAACGGTCCTGTGCATGAGCCTCTATACTAGCATGTAGCAGCGCGATGTGGGCAGCTATAGATGCACCCGGCATCATGTTAACACCGTAAGGTTCCATCTAACAAAGAAAAGACATATATGAGAGGCATACATAACCATAATTAAGGAACATGCAAATATAAGCAACCTGCATTTCTAATATCATTACTACACTTCTGATATCACTGTAGCAGTATACAATGTCCCCCATTACCAACCATTCTCACCCTCTGATTTCTAGACTCCACATTCTATGAAGAAAATCTCAACCTGACTTTGATACCAAATCTGTAACGCCCCAAATGTAAGTAAATCACTGTTTCCATTTCTTTCATTAGTTTCCCCAATTAGAAATGATAATCCAAATGATTAGGCGTTACCGCCGTCCAATAAGGACAAGGCTTTGCTTGTACATGATAAACTTATCTATAATAATCAATGTTTACCATCAAAGGCATTCACATCATCATAACCCATCAGATCATTTAGATAAATATAGAAATTATTCTAACATCAAAACCATTCAAGCATCTTAAGGATTACACCAAAATATAGAATTCTGATAAAATATACAGTCTCAACATCAAAATATATCACAATATGGTGTTATAACACCTCAACGATAATACACCACTATTCCATATAGACTTCCCGGCTCACTTATCATCTTCAGATGTCTTGCCCAGGTGAGAGCGATTCACTGAACACTTTCCTAAAACAAAACATGAAAACATTTCGAACTGTGAGCCGAAGCTCAGTACATGCATTCCTGTATTGTTAAACATTCATGGAAAAAAAACTGGTTGGGCCCATATTGCAATTCATTTTTTTTATTTAACATAGGGAATGAGATAAATATGAAACTGCGTTGTCCATTATTATTTAATAGTGAACCCCTGGTAACTGTTACGATCTGAAGATAGGTGTACACCTGCCAAGCCGATCGAAATCTAGCCTGAAGTCGCACGGGTAATTTAACGACTACGCCCTGTAACTGATAACTGATGGGTTACTAATTATGTGATAAATCACTGATTAAACTGATTCATCAATGTACTTCCCAAAACATTATGATTTTGATAAATACGTGCTGATTTCTAAAGATACAGATAATGAATGTATTTGGAATTTTTAAATGTAGGCTCACTGAATAATATTATGCACAAAAGTAGAATGAATGATAGATTAGGGCCTGATTCTGTGCAAAATTATCATTGTAGGAACATACGGTTAGCAAAAATATTTATTTCATAGCTAATAATTTAGTAAAAGAAAAGTAACAGCATAACAGAGGCTTAGAAAAAATGACTCATAACTTAATCATCTTACCTCTGATTGAGACTCAAAACCCAATATAGAAAGCTTAGGAAATCCCAAAAATCATTCATTTAGAAACCAAGCTTAATTCCCACAATAGAATTCCCAAAATGAGGCTAGAACACAAGCATGTCAGTTTTGGCCCATTCTGCGCAGTTTTGGTAAAACAACCATAACGTTTTCCACAGACCTCGGATTAAGGTGATTCAAATAGTATTTGGAAGCTAACACACTGATGTAGCCACCCACCAAAAATCCTAATTTTCCAATGGGCCGATCATTACTAGTTTTTTTGTGAACTCTATCCTGTTTTTCTGAAATTTTCAGCCCTCACTGTTTTGGCTTTTCCGTCTCTTTTTTACGCAAATTCTCAACTTAAACCATTCCTTAAAAGCATATAAACAAGCTTTGGTCCATCCAAATATCATACAAAATCACCACACTCAAATTCACTTCATAATCATATCCAGTAAAGATGATTTTTCAATATAATACACACATAAACCAAGCGTAAAGCTAGTTTAATCCAAACCATGCTTTACTTGCCAAACCCTAGTTTATGGCCAACTTAGACTCACTCCAACTCATTTGAAATCACCAAAAACATCATCAAAAACACCAATAAGTTAGAAGATGACCAAATCAAAGATAAAACAATCAAAATCCAACACTTTAACATCAAGCTTGCATGAATAAGAATTAACCCTAACCCTAGCATGATCCAACCTCAACTCCACCATGGTCAATACCAAAATAACTCTTATTTCTTATCAAAACTTCATGATCAAATATCACAAACATCAAAACAAGAATCAAAACTAAAATAAAAAGCAAAACCAATAAGATCAAGTTTTAAGATTACTCACTTTGATTGAAGATAAGTAGAGATGGAGGTGTTGTTTAGCGGTTTTGATGATGGACGATGGTAGCTTGAGGTACTAGGATGTCAGGGGAGCTTGGAAACGACCAGGGCTGGCCGAAAAACTAGTCAGAAACACCCAGGAGCTGCTGCTGTGCTGGCTGCCGTGAGGAGAGAGAAAAGAGAGAGAAAATGTGTGTTTTGGATTGAGTTGTGTTTTTTTGACTAATCAACTATCTTGGCTGAGTTTTTACCTAGAGAATGACTATTTGGCTAACCATGGTTAAGCTTAATCATGGTAATTAGTTAGGTTAAGAAGCAAACATGATGGGCTTTAAATTGGGCCGAAAAAAATTTGGATTCGGGAATAAAACGCTTTGTAACGATAACGTTTGTACGAAACTCAAAATTAAATCTTTGAAATGTTACAAAAAACAAAATAAATTACTTAAATTAAACTTGCTAGGGCCTACTATCAATTCTTCCAAAGTTTTCATTAATCAATTAAATAAATAAATAAAATCCGAATTGCCAAGTGAGGACCCAAATAAAATTTTCCCCATTAGGGTGAATAATTGCGATTGATATATATGAGAAAAAAAATCATGAACATGAGGTAATTAAATAAATAAACATATTTAAATAATTTAGGGTTGGGCTCTTACAGAGATGGATGTAGATAAATTTGGATTAGGTAGACATTTGGATAATCTTATGTGTACGTAATTCCCTCGTAAACTCTGATCGTTAGCACCATGATTTTCTCTTGAAGCTCAGCATTCCATATCTCAAAATCAAATGGTGTCCTTATGGTTGGACGAGTTCTGTGTCTGTTGCTTGGTGGATATGACTATCATAGAAATAGAACTCCGTTGTTGAGAATCTTTCATGTGCTCATCTTCTCATTATGACCTTTTCTTGCTAGACTTCTTTTACATGAATTTCCCCTAGTCAACCTTTTTTTTTTTTTTTTTTGGTTCAAGGCCTCTCTCAAGTCTTATTCTTTCTCATGCTTTCCCGTAGGGATTTTATTCTCGAGATCTGTCTCCCTATGGATCCTTTGGGGGGGGGGGAGCTCTATGTAGAGATGAGTCTTTTGGAGTTCCTATCTAGTCTTTGACATGCAGTCTTTTGAGGGTTATTTTGATTGGCTTTTGTTGAGTAGTCAGGAAATCATCTAACCTTTTCATCACTCATTGACTTATGAAGTAATCAATTTATCTGTTAGCCTCTACACATTGTCTCTTTGTTCCTGAACAAATGCATGTCCTGGAAGAAGATGTCCACTCAGAGAAGTTGTCTCTTCTAGGTCTAAAGCATCTTCTGTATCGTTATATGAGGGTTTGTCCTTAGGATCTCCATCGTTAGGACCTTTGGTTTCTTTTCCTATATGGTTCCTTATGTGGCATATTGCACAACTAAAGGTCATCTCGTAAAGCTGCCACCACTGACCAAGGAAACTTGCAAGATGAACTCTTAAAGGAGGTGAGATTTCTCCCCTTCAAAAGCCCAAAATACTCAAGTTAGAGAATGAAATCTTCGGAGAAATTCACAAGGGAGTTATAGGATCTAGCTTATGAGTACTTATGTCAGCTTATGTTCTCCATGGTCCTTTTAGATGAATTTAGCCGGGATTCCAACTCTAATTATCATAGAGTTTTGTCTAAATTTATTTTTATCTCTCAAGACCTTCTAACTTCAATTGAAGATTTCATCTAGATCTCTGGTAGGTTTCCTACCCTTTGCATAAGTCATTAGCAATTGAATGAATTTCAAGGTGTTTGGACAAGGTTTACTTTAAGGATCTTATTTGGGCCTGCACTCAATGCATAACGCTGGAGGCTTGCTAGACTGGTCCATTTTATTCCATTGAGCTTCTATTAGGTTTTGGTCCAAGGCCCATGAATTATTTCATATGCCTAAATCATTATTCCTAGATATAACCCAACACTCTCATATGATAACAATCTTTGCTAATTAACCCAAGAAGATTAGAATTTTCAAGTAGCTATTTTAAGTCCTCCAATTTGTTGTGTAACAATGATGGTTTGTCGAACCTTTAATTTTCTCTTCTATATTTTACGCACTAATAAAGTCCAAATCCATAGTCTGAGAATCTACAATGACTCTATTGTCAAGCTTAAACCAATTTTAGGAAAACTAGACCGTACTGCCCAGTCAGGCTAGTTCGATAAGGTTCCAACATGGTTAGCGGTCGAATTGGCTTGTTGAAGGACTTGAGCCATTGAATTGAACAAAGTTGGCCACCCTGCTAATCCTTTTGCTCTAGCGAGTTGAGGTTCAATTGAAATTTCTCGCCCAGATTTTTTAAAAAAATTCAAGAAATTCCCACACCCAAAACTAGTGTTTCTCTAGTCTCTGATCAATTCAGAGGATAAATAAATATATATGGTTGGTGCAAAGTTAGCTGAGTCTGCTCCACCTAGATATGGAAAAATTGACCTGAAATTCGAAACCCAAGCCGAGTGACCTGAACCCATACTCGATCCGATATCTGAAATAGGCTCACTCAAAAGTAGACCGGAAACCTAAAATGATTGAAGCGAACCATACGGACCTGAAATTTCCGACAAAATTGCCTATTTTGCATGACAAATTTATTGGACCAAAAATCAGTTGACACGATGTCGGCCCAAACCGAAGTGCACCCTACTCAAATTGAACTGACCTGAAATGTCGCTTAACCCAAAATATGACCCTACCCAACCCAAACTTAACCCAACCTGTACCCGAATCGAATGACCCATTTGCCAAATCTAGCTCTACCGAGGTCTATCTTTCTTCGTATCTCTCACCCCCATACGCTTGGATGACCCTCTCTTGCTCTCGCCTTCTCCTAGGATGCGCTACCTTTTGGATGTACTGCACTGAGGGAGGGTACGATGATATTTGAGGAAAATGGTGGCATAGACCAAAAAGAATTTGAAACCTAAAAATTAGGAAAGGAACTAGTCACGCTCAAAAGCCTCTCACCCTCTTTTATCACACACTTTCATTACTTTTTTGGCTATGCAATATGGCCCACTTGGTTATTTTTTTTAACACCCTTTTTGTTGGAAGAAAATATAAAGAAAATAACAAAATGATAATATTTAGACCAAGAAAAAGTTTGTTTTCGGTGATATAGGAAGAACTTTATAGAATATCTACCATCTCATACCAATCAAACCTAGTTCAATGGTAAGCGGTTCAACAGGTTAGACTTTTGTCTTAAG
>JAKOGI010002079.1:137500-145575 GCA_029747015.1 Carnegiea gigantea
CCTGAACTATGTCTTGACATATCAAGATACTATACAGAAGTTCTCTGTTTTGGACAAACGCAGCTTAGCTCTGATTTATCAGGTGGGGTAATACTCCCTTGATTTTGGCGCAAAGCATTTTGGAAATGCATTTGCAGAGCACATTGCAACAGGATATAGGTTTGAAGCCTGTGGCTGCTTGTGGGTGTGTAATTTTTGGTAAAATCACCAGCTTTGTGGCACTCATAAATCTGGGCATGAATCCAGTGTCAAAAAATTCTTTTATAGCTTCACATACCATGGGACCTGTAATATGCCATGTGGTTTGAAAAAACCACTGCTATATCCTTTCGGGCCTGGAGATTTGGTATTTGGGATTGAAAACAAAGCCTCTCTGATTTCCATTACTGTAAATTCTTTGCACATTTCTAGTTACTGTGCTGCTACAAGATGCTGGCCTGCCCTTATTACTTGAGGGTCAATGGAGCTCCTCGGTATGAATTGTTTACCAAGTAGCTTTTTACAAAAAAGCCAAGATAATTCCCCCCACTTTTTCAAACCCCTCTTCCATTACTCCATTGTCATCCTTCAAGTTATATACGTATATAGCAAGTTTCCTTCCTTTGGCTCTGGCAAAGAAGCATCTGGTGCAGTCCTCCTCGTATTAAATCCACTTGACTTTGCATTGCTGCTTAATTAGGGACATGATTGATGAAAGTATTTCAATGTAATGCTCTCTACTTTCTTTTTCTTAAGCTAGGTAGTGTTCATTTGTGGGGTCACTTAATAGCAGCGTTTGTACTTTGGTCATATTGCTCCTCGACCGTGCCTGCTGCTCATGCAAATCAGTATATTTATACTTGTTCAACTTCCTCAAAGGCTTCTTCAGTTGGGAGAGGAATACTCTTAGCTTCTGAACTCCTTTCTTTTTTTCATATTTCCTGGCCGTGGATGCCACTATGTTCATAAAATCCTTGTGGGAGTTCCACATGATACAGTATTGGAAGGTAGTGCAAGGTTTGGGCGCATCATGAAACTGGAGTTGCATGGGGTATGGTCAGATAGACCATTAGCTAGGTATGCTGCTTGAGTAAACTCCGTTTTGAGGTAGCAATATTGGTTGATGAAGACTCTATTAATTCTGGTCCATATGGTTCTGTTTCTTCATGAGAAATATGCTCCAGTACTTCTTATCTCTGTCAGTTTGCATATTTCAAGGCATTTTGCAAAGTCCCTCATTTCCATATCAGTGATTTCATCCCCTCCTATTCTATCCTCTTTGTATAATACTGCGTTAAAATCACTCAAGACACACCATGCCTCAGTCATTTGATTGGCAATATCCTGCAGGTCACATCATAGCTTTTGCCTTTGGCTGTCCTGATTCATACCATAGACAAACAAGATGAAAAACTTCTTATTGGTTTGCAGTTGGGTGATATGACAGTGAATTAGTTACTTTATCGTGTTCACTAGTTTCACTCCATACACGTTCGTCCTTTGGTGTTATGAGAAAAATTATGCATCTATTTCTATCCTGGAAAGATACATGCTGCTATGCTATGTACATTTTTTTCCTTAACCTTTGTTTCCAGAAGGCCTACCAAACCCACTTCTTCAAGCTGCAAGAAAGATTTTATATCCTCCTGCTTATTTGGCCAATTTAGGCCCCTGATGTTCCAGCTTAGAATGCTAGCCATATGAGCTCTCGCCCTGTTCTGCCTTATGTCTGTTTTGCTACTGTTCTAATAATGACAATGCCTCATATGAATTCCTTGCTGGGCTGGTTGATATGTGTGGCTGGGTGACAACCCGTGTTGCATCCCTTTTGCGGACTGGAATGAACCCATCCATTTGCATCTCTTCTAACTGAGCAGGCTGTGCTGCTTGCTTCTCCATATTGGATTCAGTGGCTGTAACATTTTGTTTTCCCCTCTATTCCTACCTAAGTCTACCTTTTTTCTTGCATATTGTTTCATCATGACCAAGTATTTGACAGTAGGAACATCGAATGGATTTTCATTCATATCTAACCTGTTGTTGTACAAGCACATCTTTATCATTGATGAATTCTATGAATTTCGGGAAAGTACCATCCATTGGCATTTCTATAAGGAGCCGAGCATAATCCAACATGGTTTTTTCCATGGTGTATTTGTCTGATTTCAAGGGAATGCCCATGATGCCTCCTATTTTGCTTAGGCTCTCGGCTCCCCAGTACTTGATATCTAAGTCCGAAAGCTGCACCCAAATGGGGAGGGATTTAATAGCTTCAATATGCAAGTCTATTTTTGGGTTCCGTCCCTTTACCTGTGAGGGCTTACCGTGAAAGAAAAACATACCCCTCTTCTCAACTTCCAGTTTACCTTGTATGTTTATGAACCTCACCAGGAAGACACCTTTCTTAACCAGCAGGATTTTATCAATTTCGTATGCTTTCCAAATACGCTTGAAATAACCTTTCATCACTTGAATGGGAGGATTTGCTCCCAACACTGAGCAGAGAATTACATGTTACCAATACACAATTTCAGGATTCACATCATCCTTTTCTATTTTTGCGCATTAGAAGCCATTGATAATTGTAGCAGGTATATACTTAAGTGTAGTACCTTCATTTGGGTTAAGAATTGATGTATATGAGCTGATGACTGATAGCTGTGCCATTGACTACGGCTTTAGAGTTTCTTGCCAAGGTGCCGACGACTTCAGTACACCCATTTCTACTTCTCTTTCTACAATTGCTTCCTGGGTATTAGCTAGAGTTGATTCCGCTAACCTTGGAGTCTTAATTGTAGCGTTGCTTTATGGGACATTGCGATGATGCCCTCTCTTACCTCCCTTTGCTATGGCTGGCCTCTGGATCGCCAGAGCGCTCAGGAGACGAAGGAGAGTCTTTTATGTTATATATATATATATATATATATATATATATATATATACAGACATACATACATATACATACATACATACATACATACATACATACATATATATATTGTGTATGTGTGTGTGTGTACACACACACACATACATACATACATATATATATACACACACACACACACACACACACACACACACACATACATATATATACACATATATATATATATACACACACACACACACACCCCACACACACACACATATATATAAATATATATAAATATAAATAAAAATATATATATATATACACACACACACACACAAACACATATTTATATATGTGTGTATCTATATATATAATTATATATATATATATATAGATATATATATATATATATATATATATATATATATATATATATATATATATATATATATATATACACATTATTTTTTTTTTGTAAGAAAGAATGTGATAATCATTACCATGAGCAGCTAGTATATACAACCCTATACTTCAGCATTGGTGTGCTACTGATCCTGGTATTAAGTGAGCATCCTATCTTTGTATGCAGTGCATTTTCATTTGATTGTATTTAGGAAAAGCAGTCTCTATGTGATTTGCTCCTTGACCAGCTGACTTGTAGCTGTAACTGGAATGATTTGATTCTTGAAGATTGCTTGATTTCGGACATTCCAAATGTGATAGGTAGTCACTGCAAAAATGGCATAGGTTATGTTTTTCCTGACTCTCCCCCCTTTTATAGTCTGTAATGAATCCTGGGGGTGCTAACTGTCTAGATTGATGATGTCATGTTTCCACCATCTAGCAATCTCTCCATAGATTGCTTTAGTGTATGGACATTGGAAGAAGAGGTGTGTATCATCCTCCTTTTGCTCTTTATATAAGCTATATAGTATTTCCCTCTCTGGGATAAATTTTGACAGTCTTAGCTTTGTTGGGAGTCTTCCATGCATCATCACCCATGTTATAAAAGCATGTCTTGGGATTAATGTTCTGGCTCAAACTATTTTTGTCCACGATGGTTTGTGCTGTGACTTTTGCAGCCATATACACCCTTTGGACACTTTTTACTCTACTGTGTCCTTCCACTACCAAGTTTTCTGCAATGCCCCTTGTGAATTAATGTCCTGCTGTGTGAATTGGTCCTTTACTAAGCAGAGTTTTCTCCAATACCAACTGTAGTCAGGAGGTGGTTGGTAGTCCCACCAATCTACCCCATAAGTATCTCCTGTGGATCCATTTGACCCATAGCAGGTCTTTTTTGTTGTCAATTACCGATGCCAACTTAGCAACTTTTGCTTTGTTCCAAACTGAGATGTCTTTAATCCCAAGCCCTCCTTGGTTCTTTGGTAAACATGCTGTCTTCCATGAAATATGTTGTGGACTTTTGAAATCTGCCGCCCCTGTCCATAAGAAATTCCTGCAAAGCTACGTGATTGTATCAAGTACCTCTTTGGGGAGTTTGAATATTGATGTCCAGTACCTCCTCATGCCAAATATGACAGTGTCTATAAGTATTACTCTGCCGGCATAGGAGATGTTTTTCAAAGACCAAACCTAAATCTGAGCTCTCATTTTATCAACTAGCCCTCAGCATTCAATCTTTGTGAGCCTACTGGCTATAATGGGTACACCAAGATATTTTAATGGAAGAACCCCTTCTTGAAAGCCTAATATACTCAAACACTGTTTCTGGAGTTCAGGTGAACATCCACCAAAGACTATCTGTGATTTCTGTAGATTGGTTTTTAAACCAGCACTCTCATGGAACCTCTGAAGTGTTTGGAAAACCAATTGGAGTGATGTAGGATCTGCCTTGCAAAAGATGATAAGATCATCCACAAACATTAGATGAGTGTTTTGAGGGCTTTAGATTTGGGATGAAAATAGAAACCAGGCCTCGAGCTAATACTGTTCATGAGCCTCGATAAATATTCCATAACTATAATAAAGAGGAGAGGAGAGAGTGGGTCACCTTGTCTAAGTCCTCTGCCCCCTTCAAAGGTTCCACATTCTTGCCCATTTAGACTAATGCTGAAAGTCACCGAGGTTACACACGCCATAATCCATTAATGAAGATTTCAGGAAACTTAAGCTAAGTGACCATCTCTCTTACAAATTCCCAGTGAATTGAATCGAAAGCTTTTGAAGGTCAATCTTGACCATGCATCGATGGGATATATGTCTTTTGTACCCCCAAACTATGCCTTGACAGATCAAAACATTATATAGAAGTGCTCTACCTTTGATAAATGCAGCTTGGCTTTGGTTAATAATGCTGGGCAGCACCTCTTTGATTCTTAAACAATGCATTTTGGAGATACATTTGTAGAGTACATTGCAGCATGATATGGGCCTAAAATCATTTGCTGCCTGAGGATGAGGGATTTTAGGGAATATAACCAGCTTAGTCTCACTTAAGAACCTGGGAATGATTCCCATGGTAAAAAACCTTTGTATGGCTTCACATATCATTGGTCCTGCAATGTGCCAGGAGGCTTTGTAAAACCCACTGTTAAAACCATTTGGACCGGGGGATTTCTTAATTGCTATGGATAAAATTGCATCCTTGATGTCCTTATCTGTGAACTGCTTGCACATTTCTAATTGCTAAGGTACCAAGAGAGTAGGCCCTGCCTGCATTATATGCGTATTCACCTGATTTCTTGGAATGCATTGTTTGCCAAGAAGGTTCCTATAAAAATCCAATATGATTTTGCCTACCCTAGCAAAACCTTCTACCACCTCACCTCTTTCATCCCTGATGCTGTAAATGTATAGTGCCAATTTCCTTTCTTTTGCTCTGGTGAAAAAATATCTTGTACAGTCACCTCTATATTATATCCATTCAATCTTACATTGCTACTTGATTAAGGCCATGACTGACGATAGTATTGCAATATATTGTTCTCTGCATTCTCTTTCTTGCACTCGGAATGTCTCATTTTGAGGGTCCCCAAAAGCCTGCTGCTGTGACTTACTCAATTTGTCCCTGTGTATAGCCAGCTACCCATGCAAATCCGTAAATTTATCCCTGTTAAACTTTCTTAAGGGTTTCTTCAAATGATTCAAGAAGTCTCGAATGTTGTAGAGGCTTGCATTGTGCTCATGTTTCTTGGCTATGTATGCCACAAGGCATTGGAAGTCTTTGTGAGAGCTCCACATATTGCAAAATTGAAAGGTTAATCTTGGTTTGGGTGTTTCGTGAAACTAGATTAATATTAGGGTATGATCCGATAATCTGTCAAATAGATATGCTACTTGTGTAAAGTCTTTTAAAAGGGGCCAATAATGGTTGATAAAAACCCTATCTATTCTACTCCATACGGTTTTATTTGTCCAAGAGTAGTAAGCTCCTGTGCTACGCATTTCAGTCAGCTCACATGTTTCTATGCATGCTGCAAACTCCTTTATTTCATGATCAGTGATTGCATCCCCTCCTAATCTATCCTCCTTGTAAAGCACTGAGTTGGAGTCACCTAATATGCACCATGCATTATTCATGCGAGCGGCAATATTGCTGCCAATTCCTGCTATAAATGATGCCTTTGACTTTCATGGTTCATACCATAAATGAAAGAAATGTAGAATTTCTTGCTGCTGTGCAACTATGTAACATAGCAATGGATCATCTGTTCTGACATTGACATCAATTCCACATTATATATAGTTGGCTTCCATGCAATCCAAATGCGCCCTTTGGGGTTGTGAGTGAAGTTATGTACCCAATTCCATCCCAGACAGTTCCTGCTGCTATGCTTTTAATATTCTTCTCCTTAATCTTGGTTTCAAGGAGCCCTACCAAACCCGCATGATGAGAATGCAAGAAGATTTTGATGCCCTATTGCTTATTAGGCCCGTTAAGGCCTCTAATATTCAAGCTCATTATGTTAGCCATTTGGCTATTACCCCTTCTTTCTTCACCCCTGTTTGACTGTCCTTCTGTATCCACCAGAACCTGGTAAGTGTTATTTTGCTTTTCTGTTCTTCTATTTGGCTGATCAGATGCAGCAGTGGCTCTTGCTGTATCCCTTCTAGATACTAGGATCAAACCAGCATACTGAGGTTCCTCAACCGGGGCTGATCCCTCTTTTGGATGATCGTTTGCAGTTCCCTCTAGTAGGGGGTTTCTTTGGATTGCCCTCCATTCCTATCTGATGACCCCTTTCTTTTTACACATTGAGATGTCATGTCCAAGCATTTGACAATGTATGCACAGAATTGGCTTCCACTCATAGTGTACCTATTGCCTCACCAGTACCTCATTGTCATTTATGAATTCGATGTAATATGGGAACATGCTATCCAATGGCATCTCTATAAGAAGTCTGGCATATTGTAGTAGTGTTTTCTCCATTGTATAATGATCTGTTTTCAGGGGAATTCCTAATACGCTTTCGATTTTGCTTAAGCTTTTAGCTCCCCAATACTTGATATCTAGATTTAGGAATTAGACCCAAATGGGAAGAGTTTTCATTGTCTCTGTGTGGAGTTCCATTTATGGATTCCATCCCTTAACGATCAATGGTTTACTGTCAAAAAAATAAATCCCTCTTTTCTCCACTATTAGCTTATCATGCGGATTAAGAAATCTAACCAAGAAGACTCCTTTCTTTACCAGTATGATCTTGTCTATACCATGTGCTTTCCATATAAGATTAAAGTAGCCTTCCGTTGCCTTCATTGTTAGGTTAGCTCCCAGCACTGAGCACAGCACTGCATTCTGCCAGTACTCGACATCAGGGTTCACATCCTCCTTAATAATTTTTGCACACTTTACTCCATTGATCATCACAGCAGGGACATACTTGAGCGCTGTACCTTCATTTGGGACCACAATTGAAGCATATGAACAGATAATCAATACCTGGGCTAATGACTGTGACTCTATGGAGTCCAACAAGGGCGATCCCCTTGGTCGCCTGTTTCCTGTTCTTGTTCTACTCCTTCTGACTGATGGTTCCTTGCAGTATCCGCAAACGCACTCTTTTCCACCATTGAGGTGCTTAACGGAAGTAAAATTCTTGGACGGCCTCTCTTACCTCCCTTCGTCATGGCGGGCCCCCGGAATCCACCATTTTTTTTGTGTGTGTGTGTGTCTGTGTGTGTATATATATGCATGTATGTATGTATGTATATATATATACACACACACACACACACACACACATATATATATATA